>QUSF01000052.1:1778662-1788773 GCA_003676055.1 Chloebia gouldiae | reverse complement strand
GCCGCCGCCGCCGCGCCCCGGCCGGGAAGTTGGAGGCGGCCCAGAAAGGGCCGGGACGGGGGCGGCGGCGGCGGCGGGCGGGGACGGGCGCGGGGGGGACACGGACACGGACACGGACACGGGGGGGGACGGGGCATGGCCCGGAGGGGGGGACACAGACACGGCCGGGGCACGGCCGGGGGGAGGAGCACAGACAGACGCGGCCCGGGGGCACGGACAGGGGAGGCACGGGGGTGACACACAGCGACACTCGGTGACATCCCCCCATCCCCGCCCGGGTGTGGCTCCCCGCTGCCATTGATCTGCCTCCTCCTTCCCCCACCCTCCCTGCCCCGGGACTCATACCCTGTGGGGAAACTGAGGCACGGCGGGATGCACCGGGCAGCTCCGTCCCTCCCCTCCATCCCATCCCACCCCGGCCCGGGCCCGGGGGTCGCGCCCCCCGGGCTCCTCTCAAGAAAGGCCAGCAATGGTGCGGTTACAAACAGCGGGAATTTTATTTAAAAAAACAACCGTCACAACCGTTCACAGCGTTACAGGCGGGGAGGCGGGGCGGGGGCGCGTTAAACAACCGGTTTTATTTTGGGGGAGGGGGGGGAAGAAAGAAGTCATCACGCTACCGTTGAACTTGGTTTTAATGTTTCTCCACAAACGGTGAAAAATACTAAAGTACAGACAAGGAGGACTCATAATGTTGTGGCCAACATTATAAATATGGAATTATAAATTTAAAACATTTTTTTCTGGTTTAAAAAATAAATCTGGTAGTAAATGCGGCTCTGGGGGGGGCGGCGTTAGTAGGGCCGGTCTCGGCGATCCTGGCGATGTTCGCCCCTGTGGGCCGGGGGGGACAGGGGTCAGTTGTGGGGTCCAGGAGCCCCTCCTGGGTTAGCCCGCCCACCCAGACACCCTGCCAGCCATCTACACTCCTCCATCCCACCCCCCACCATTCATCCCCTCGCCCCTCCACCCATCTGTCCCACCCCAGCCACCCCCCACCTTGTCCCCATCAGGGTCTCCCCCTCCCCAGTGTCCCCTCCCATCACTCCCAGCCCTGCCCTCCATCCATACTTGTCCATCTTTCCCGGCCCTCCGCGTCGTCCTCTGCCGCCTCCTCCTCCCATCTGCTCCATCAGGGGTCCGGGGGGTCCCCCGGGGCCGCCTCCTCCTCCTCCTCTCCGGCCGCCTCCGCCGTAGCCGCCCCGGTCCATGCCCCGGCCGCCTCGGAATCCCCCTCGGTCTCCGCCGCGGCCGCCTCGGAACATCCCGCCGGGCCCCCCTCGGTCCATCAGGCCCCCGCCACGCCCGCCTCGCATCCCCCCGGGGCCGCCTCGGCCACGGTCACCGCCTGTGGAGGAGCAGAGACCCCGGGAGTGACCCCAAGGGAGCACATCCCGCTGCCTGCTCCCCGCCTCACGATCCCAGCACATCCAGCTCAGGCAGGAGCAGCAGGACAAAGGCTGGGAGCTGCTGGGTACCCGAGGGGATTCGGGGTTCCTTAAGCTTGAAGCACTGCCCTGGGGAGCTGGGGTGCTGCTGACAGCCCCCCAAATCCAGGAAGCACAGGAGAAATCCCAGTCTCTGTGTCATGGCTCACAGAGGGATGAAAGCTTGGCAGCTCCTGGAGCTGGCCCAGCCATTCCCCCAGGAGCCTCAGGCCAGGCCTGGGGTGTCCCGCTGGGAAGTGGGGCTGTGAACCCCCCAAACGTACCTGGAGGAGGGAAGGGGGGTGGGAGGAACCCCTCTGGTTTGGGCGCCTTGCACTGGTTGCACTCTGTTCTCCAGGCAAAGTTCTGGTTTCCACAGCCCCTGGGTACAAATTCCAGTTAGCCCAGAGTGGGACAGCATTCCAGCTGGGGTGACATTGGGAAGCACGAGCAGGAGAGCACGTGAGAGGGGGCACAAGGGCAGGACCTGGGGCACAGCTGCAGTGGGGTGGGGGTCTGGCTGCCTGCAGGAGCTGTGGCTCCCCCACAGCCCCCAGGAGCGACGCCCCTCCCTCTGTGCCAGGTGGAAGCTGCTTCCTGGGAAGGCCTCGCTGCCCTGGCCAGCTGCTGGGATGACTGATGCCCCCTTTGGCACATCCCTCGGGGTACTCACGGGTTGGGGCACTGCCAGTCTCCGGCGCGGTGCTGGACGCTCCCTCCGGACGGGTTTCCCCGGGATCCCCGCGGTCCTCTCGAGGAGAAGCCACCCCTGTCTCCTCCACCTCTTCCCCCCATCCGGCCCATGGGGCCGCTGGGCCCGCTGGGGCCCCCTGGGCCGCCGGGTCCCCCCGGACCTGCGGGAAGGAGCCCCGTTAGTGCTGGGAGCCATGGGAATGTCGGCAAAGCAGCTCTGGGGGGGCTGCACGGTACCTCCACGGAGGGGTGGGGGCATTCCCCGCTGCTCCCGGGGCAGCATCCCGCCCCTCAGGCTGTTCATCGGGCCTTTCTTCCGTGCCAGGGTCACCTTCAGCTTGCTGCCCTGGAAATCCTTCCCTGGGAGGGACATAATGGCAGGAGCATCGGTGAGTCACCGTGCTGCTTCACACACCTGCACCCAGATGCATCCCACACTTGGAATTTTTGGAATTCCAGCCCAAAACGTCCCCCAGCACTCACCATCAAACCATTCCACGGCTGTTTTGGCAGTGGACGGGTCATCGTAGGACACAGTGGCATCGCCCTTGGGCTTGCCCGTTTCCTTGTCGATGTAGAGGTTTATCATGGGCTGCCCCGTCCTCTTGTTCATCTAAGGGACAGTGGAATGTCACCCCAGTTCTGTGTCCCCACAGCCCAGCGGGGATTTACTCTGTTCTGCTTTCCACCAGAAGCTCATTCCAGGGACTCCAGGACAGAAGAAAGGGGCCCCAGGCCTACCACGGATGACAGCAACTGCCCAAACACCCCAAAAATGAAGGGACAGGCCCTGGACAGCACTGCCAGGCCTCTCCCAGAGCCTGGACATGAGGGGCCAGAAGGATGTGAGCAGTGGGCAGGGAGGAGGAGGAGAAAGAGGAGCTGGGTGATCCTTTTCCCTCTGCCAGTGGGGGGTCACTGGTGTCCCCTCACCTTGACAACACCACACTGTTTGAAGAAATCTGCCAGATCCTCCAGGGTCACATTATCATTGAGTCCCTGCACATAGACTGCAGTGCTGTCCGAGTCCTCCTCTGAGTCCATAGAGGGGCCTAGGAGACAATTCCTGGGGTCAGTGCAGGCAGAGGAAGGGCAGGGATATCCCAGGGCCGAGTTCTTTCCATCCCCTCATCCCTGCCGGCTGCAGCTTCGCCCTCTGGGAGTGACAGGAAACCCCGGGCCCAAGGGAGGGGACTGTCCTCCCCTTCACCTCCCGAGTGCCAGGGCCAGACAGAGCCCACACCCACCCACGTGGAAAGAACCCCCAGGTTATTTCAGGACACATCCCACAGGAGAGACGAGGAAGACCTTCGTGCCCCTGGGCTCCCACACAAGGACATCCACCCCCCTTTTCCGATGCTGGAAAGCTGACGCAGAACTTCCAGACACGCCTGTGTGACAGGAAGGGACAAGCCACAGATGAAGCTCTGGGGGTGCTGCAGACTCCCTGGAAGAGCTCCAGAGCAACCCCCAAACCCTTAATTCCTGCAGAGAAGGGGGAGCATCTCCCAACCACGTGTGGTGGTTTTCCAGCTGTTTGGGAATGAAGAATTGATGGGAACAGCCAGAAAGGCTGGAAGTGATGGTGGGGTGACACCGCGGTGGCCGCAGCCCTCGGACCGAGGACAGAAATGTCTGATTCACAACCTCGGGAGGGAGTTTGGTGGGAATTACCTAAATCCAGGTCAGGTCCTTCCTCCATGTGTCCTGCCAGGCGGGAGAGAAGCATAGGGAAGGGTGTTAGTGCGGGCCCTGCGGGCTGGAGAACCGACACACACAACACTAGCTACGACCTGCGCCGCACAAGCAGCAGCACTGCACCTTACTGGGCCATCAGGTGGCTCTTTTAGCACTTTTTCCAACCAAAAACCACTATTACACTGGTTTTAAGCATTTTTTTCCAACCAATAACCACTATTACACTGATTTTTTTAGCAGCTTTCAAACCGTTAACCACTATTACACTGATTTTTTTAGTAGGTTTCAAACTGTTAACCACTATTAACGCTGATTTTTAAAAGGTTTTACCGAGCCAATCAGTTTTTAAGTCATTAATTAAAGTTACTTAATATATCTATATATATTAAAAAAAAAAAAAGAAAAGGATTTATTACATCCAAACCATTTCTTTTCCCCAAAATTACAGGAGTGGTTGCTCAACTCTTCCACTGTGTCCGCATACCCCTGGGCATCGCCGGCAGTACCCATTACAGTCTGGTTGCATATTGTCATTTTTAAACCACTTAAACGAATAAAAAATTACACTTCGTGCTAAAAAAAAAACTGACTGCAATTTTTTTTTTTTTAACACTATCCATTGTAATGCTCAAAAACTTACCACCAGGCTTATTGAAGCCACCTCGCTCTCCAGCGCTGCTGGGGGGATAAACGAAGAAATGAAGGCCTTTCCCTTTACAAAGCCAGCACCGCTCTGAGCCTCTGCGGCTCACAGGGGAGAAGGGCACTGGCTAAACATCTCCAAACATCTCTCTGTCTCTCTCTCATCTCGGCACTAGGCCTTTCTTCAGGGCAGCTCGCTCAAATTTTCTTTACATATAAAGCAACCTTGGTGTGGTTTGAGGCACCGCTTTGCTGTCGGTGCCCTGGCGTTATTACTGGGTATCATCAGTGCAATACTTGGCTGAGAAATGGAGGTTGTTTGTAATCAAAGTGTTGGTTTTTTTTTGTTGTTGTTGTTGTTGAAGAGCAATTTGGGGGTGTTTCAGTGGTCAACTCCCTCCCCTCGGTGTGTCCACCAAGGTGCACCCTCAGCCTGTGGCAGCGCGGGCCCGCAGGTCCCTGACATTTAACAGTGTAAAAGGAGACAAACCACACGCGAGACCTACAACACAGTTCAGCTGACATCGCCCCTAAAACCCTCAAAATAAAGCCATACATTCAGGTCACTACTGAATTTAACAACTCTTTACAGAGTACAGCGGGGGCTCCAAGGCCTGGGGTGCAGCTTTGTGGACACACTCACTTTTGGGCAGGTGCCAATGCAAACAGGGCCACAGCTTTCACCAATAGCTTTGGCTGAAGCATTCACAGCTAAAACTGCTTTGGAACATGGTGGTGAAGTAGGAAAATGCCACCTCGAGAAAGGATTTAGGCTGTTTCTTGCTCTTTTTTTGGGTGAGCCAGCAAGCTGTTTGGAAGGAGCCGAGCAGAGGAGGGAGAGCACCGTGAATTTTTCTAGCAAGTATTGCACCTCTAATACTGGGAAAAAAAAAGTCAATACAGAATTTTGAGCTGTTGCATGCAGCTTTGCCTCCTCTTGTTAAAGTATACACCATTTACGTAATGTCTCTCTTTTTAAACATAAGATTTTTACACTTTTTTTTTTTTTCTTTAACGTTACACAATTCTAAAGTAGTAGTATACCCTCCTCTGGTTTTTATTACCAAACAACAAGTATGCAGTTACCAAAGTTACAGAAGGATTCCGTTTATACAATCAATACATTGGGTTAAAAATATTCTATGTATATTTTTCCTCTCCATATGGACACCGTGTCTAGTCCCACTTTTCATTATGCTGCCGGCTGAGTACTGAGTACGGGTACTTTTTAAGTATTGAGGTGTTTACAAGGCTCTCACTTTGTAACCTGTAGCATATAAATGCGACAAAGCATGTTAAAAAGTTTTCCATTTTCATAAAAATATCAAATCATCGAGGCAATGAAAAAGGGCACGTTAATAACATCGAGCTCCTTACCTGCTGGAGACACTGAAATCCATCACCACAGCATGCTAAGGTGGGCCGAGTTCCCCTACCTGCCCTGGGTGTCCCCTGAAGCCACCTGTTCTATGGACATCACAAACTCTACGTCCATAAGGCTGGGGCAGGGGGGACCCCTTGTAAGGGTCTGGCCAGGTGGGAAATCGCTCGGGAGGCAAATTTGAGCTGGGATTAAGGTGTGAGATCAGAGACAGGTGACAAATCTTTGGCAATGAGAAGCTTGGAAGGGGCTAGAAATTTGAAGATGTGATGATAGACATTTCAGGTGTCTACATCTACTTTCATCGTTAAGAGATCAATACAGCACGGCTGAAATCTTTATGCAGATCCCTGGAACTCTGTTCCACCTGTGCCAATTCCAAGCTGGATGTGTTCCCACACAAACCAGCTCTTTCCATTCTTTCTTGGATTCCTCTGATAAAGATTTCATGCCACATCAATGGGCTGCAACAGAGCTATGCAGAATGAGGCCATCCACTGCCAAACTGGGGCTGTCCCCAGGCTGTGCCAGGGGAAAAAGTGGCCTCTGGAGGGCAGCTGCCATCACAGCCCCCCTGCCAGCACCGGGGTGGGCACGGCGTGTCCTGTGCCACACCTGGGGACACTCTGCATAGCTCTGAGCAACGGGGTGAGGGGATGGAACACACACAAAGCTGTGAATTCTCTCTCGGAGGAGCCTTTGGGAGTAGTTCTCCCTCACCTCTATCAGAACGACCTCCACGGATGGGGACACACCTGAAGGCACAGGTGGCACCAAGCCAGGCTGTGCCATCAGGTGAAATGGCCGAACTGATTCAGAGCACCTGAATGCTCCGAGGGGGAGCAGGCCTGGGAGCCAAAGCACTTCTTCCTCTCTGTCCTTGGGCTCCCTTCTCCACGTGGCACTCTGAGCTCGCAGGGTCCGCGGGAGGAGGCTGACACAAGGCTCCTGCCCTGCCAAAATCCCCACTCCTGAGGCCCAGGGAGCATCCCCTGGAGCTGGTGGGAGGTTTGTGTGTGTTCCACCCAGAGTTACTGTTAAACCCCACAGAGGATTCCACCTCTGAGCGACCATGAAGGGAGCTGAAAGTGCCAGGGCCAGCATTACCCCCAGTTTCCCCCTCCCTGGGTGCCCAACCAGCTGCAGGACAAACCAACCATCCTGCTCCTATTTCCCTTAGGAAAATGTTTCCATGGATGACAAGCAATGCTGCTACACAGACACATCCTCCATGGAAACACAGCTGGGAACGTCAACCTTTCAGTCCCTTCTTTTGCGTTTCAAATCCTATGGGTAAACCAGAATTAGAGAAAAGGAGAAAAGCTTTGCTCTTACCCCATTCCACCGCGTCCTCCTCCCCGCCCACCTCTGCTCATGCCTCCACGCTCATATCCCCCTCGTCCCCTGCCCCGGCTATCGGGGCCGCTCAGATTCCGGCTCTCTCCGGGGCCGGAGAAGCCTCCGGATTCCTGCCCGTACATGTTCATGCTGCTGGGATGGTCCTGGCGGAACGAGCCTGGGAAGGATGCAAACAGGTCAGGGAGAGGCAGCCCCTTCACCTGCCCTCAGCTCCAGCCACATTGCAGCTGTTCAGTTTGGGAAAATCCCTCTGAGGGTGTTGATTCCAGATGTTTCTCCAGCCAAGGCCACCCCTGACCCATATGTCCCCATGTGCCACATCCACATGACTCCTAAATCCCTCCAGGGATGGGGACTGCACCACTGCTCAGGGCCTGACCAACAGGAAGAAATGTTCCCAAAATCCACCCTGAGCCTGCCCTGGCCCAGCCTGAGGCCGTTCCCTCTCCTCCTGTCCCTGTTCCCTGGGAGCAGAGCCCGACCCCCCGGCTGTCCCCTCCTGTCAGGAGCTGTGCAGAGCCACAAGGTCCCCCCTGAGCCTCCTTTGCTCCAGGCTGAGCCCCCTCAACTCCTCCCCACAAACATCTTGTGTCTCTGTGCTCCCACCTTTCCCAACCTACCAGTGCCTCCATTTTTCACCAAGAAAGGCCAAACCCCAGCTCCAACACCCTCTCCCTTCAACCCAGCTCTGAGTTTAAGACCCAAACCAAAGCAAGGGCTCCTTCCCAGGGCTCCCACTCACTCTGCTGGCCGTAGCTGCTGCTCTGCTGGCTGTACTGGCTGGGGGCCTGGCTGTAGGATCCGGTGGGAGGTGGGTAACTGGTGGGAGGTGGCTGCTGGCCATAGCTGCTTTGCTGGCCATAACTGGTCTGCTGGCCATAGGAGCTCTGCTGCCCGTAGCTGCTCTGCTGGGAGTAAGTGCTCTGATCGTAACTGCTTGGCTGTGTGGAGGAATAGCTGGAAGAGAAAAGCGTTGGGAAAGGTGGGATGATGAGGCAATTCCCTGGCAGCGTGCATGCAGTGGCTCATGCTGGAAGGCAACACAATTAGAGGCTGCATTTAGTGCAGTAAATCTCTTTAAAAGCTGAAGTCATCCTATGGAGGCCAGTCTCCAGGGCTGTGAAAGCAAAAACCACATGACCAATCCCAGTTTATTCACACCTCTAGGAAAAGGCACAAGTGCCAGGGCAAAACTCAGTGGTAATGGAGGTAACAGGCCCTGGATAAAAGAAGCTCCTCTCATGCAGCTGGGGCTTTGAGAATTTCAATGTGTACGTTTCAGAAGTCACATTAAAGACACCTAAGGAAGAAGGGAGCTCCTGGGCCAAGCCGTATGTAGAAGGAGGCAGCAAAAGGTCACTCTAAGAAAATTCTTAAAATTCAACAAAAAAAGCAGAAAATGTCTTAAACCCATTTGTCATCATGCAGAGACACTTCTACACTCAGCCACAGCCTCCCCATCCCCACCACAACAACTACAAGAAGTACAGCTCCTCCTCCCAGGCCACCAAAGGTCCTTTTCCATGAAATCTCCCCGGAAAGCCCCTAAGCTGAGCACTGCCAAGCATTACCTGGTCGGAGGGTAGGAGGGTGGAGCAGTGACAGGCTGCATGGGGTAGCTGGCAGGCACCTGGGGGTAGCTGTAGTTGCTCTGCCCATAGCCCAGGCTGGGCTGGCTGTAGCCTGTTGTGCTGGACTGAGGCTGGCTGGTCTCTGCTGGTTTGCTGCCATCCTGGGGTCTGGGGAGAAATACAGAACAACATTGGTGCCCAGCCCCACAGCCGGCAGCAGCAAAGGGCTCAGATCCCACAGGACTGAGGGTTGTGAGCTCTTTTTTGGGGTAGCATTAAAGATGACCTTGATTTGTGACAGCCACTCTGGCAGCAGCCAATAAATAGGTAATAAACACAATTTTTAGCACTCACTGCCTGAGTATATGCACACTCCAGGAAAGGCCCAGGCAGTGTCCTGAACAGAGAGCATGGAACACCACAGCTCCTGTTCATCCCAAAGCCACGGGGTTCAGACCCGGGCTGTGGGGCTGAGTGGAGGATGTGGAATGCCAGCAAGGCTGCTCCTGCAGAGCCCTGGGAAAGCAGGAGCTGAAGCAGGCAGCGGGGCAGGCAGTGAAATGCCCCATTGTTTGGTTCAGAATCCAGCTCAGGCAGATATTGCCTCACACACGTTATCCCCCAATGATCCCATGGAATGGAAAGGATGCTGGGCTTGGACTGGGTGACCTTTAAAGGTCCCCTCCAACCTAAACCACTCACAATTGTGTTTAGAATTAACTCTCAAGGCCTGAAATTTGAGAACCTTTTGCATGTGATTCACACATCCCCTTCTGTTTGTCCCAAAGTTTAAAAGCCGTGTGGATGTGGTATTTGGGGAGAGGGTTCACGGTGGCCTCCATGATCTCAGAGGGCTTTTCTAACTCCAAGGATTCCGAGTCTTTAACTTCTATTTGTTTCTCAGAGTGGAGCAAAAAGAGTGAAGCTGCATTTGCTGTAGAAGCTGGGAAAAATTATACACAATGTCAGGATTCATCCAGCAAATTTAAATCCCTTTAAAGTGTAACCTGTCAGAGCTATGCCAGGCTCTGCCTTCCCTTCCCACAGTGCTTGCTACAGACACCAGGTAAGGGAATAAATCAGCTTTTACTCACTTCCAAACAAGTTTCCATTATGTATTCTAAATGTTTCATATCCTCTCAGCAAACAATTCAACTGAATAGATGACAGGCAGTGCCCAGAGGGGTGAGATTTAAAGAGGAAATGTTTTGCAGCCTGTGCATCCACCCAGCATCCTGCCTGACCCCGTGACTCAGGAGCAGACAGGACTCAGCCCTGTGCTGCAGACCGAGAGGCCAGAGCCTGATGTGGCTGCGGCGGCTCCCTGATCCCGCAGGAAC
>QUSF01000052.1:1697653-1715304 GCA_003676055.1 Chloebia gouldiae | reverse complement strand
CTTTCCTTTCCTTTCCTTTCCTTTCCTTTCCTTTCCTTTCCTTTCCTTTCCTTTCCTTTCCTTTCCTTTCCTTTCCTTTCCTTTCCTTTCCTTTCCCTTTCCCTTTCCCTTTCCCTTTCCCTTTCCCTTTCCCTTTCCCTTTCCCTTTCCCTTTCCCTTTCCCCTTCCCCTTCCCCTTCCCTCTTTCCCTTCTTCCTTCCCTTCTCCCTTCCCTGCCCTGTTCCCAAGGATGGGTTTTTCTGGTGCTCCCAGAGGTTGAGCTGGGTCTGGATAGACCAAAAACTGTAGAAAATCTGGAGATAAACCTTCAGTTCCTCCAGGTTTTGTTGGAGATTCAGGTGCAGATGGATGGGTTTGGGTCCATGACCTGGCGACAATGGATTCTCCCTGCTGTTCCCCGAGGTGCAGAGCATGCTCCAGAGTGGTTTGTTCCTCCTCCCTCATTCCTGACCCTTTCCTCCCTCAGGAAATCGCCCCTGGGCAGCTCAGCCTGGAGGATCTGCTGGACATGACGGATGACCAGGTGTGTGCCACCGTGGAGAAGTTTGGGGCCAACAGCGAGGAGTGTGCCCGGCTGAACGCGTCCCTGTCCTGCCTCCGCAGCGTCCACAAGTCCGGTGAGCGACCTCTGTCCCCTCGGGCTGCCCGGCTGGTGGCCCCGTGCTGCTGTGGTGGCACCGGCAGTGTGGCTTTAGTGTTGGCAGAGCTCCTGCATCCCTGGGGCTGCCTGGGATTCATTTCCTGCAGGGAACATCTGGGAGCTCTGCTGGGAAAAGGATTTGGGGGTGTTGGTGGGTGACAGCTGGGACCCCAAATCCCCCTGCCCTGGGCTGAGCCCCCAGCAGGGGCAGCAGGAAAGGGGGGGGGGGGGATTCTGCCCCTCTGCCCTGCTCAGGTGAGATCCCACCTGCAGAGCTGCCCCAGCGCTGGGGGTCCCCAACATCAGAAGGGTCTGGAGCAGCTGCAGGAGCCAGTCCAGAGTCCAGAGGAGGCCACAGAGATGCTGCAAGGGTGGAGCCCCTCTGCTCTGGAGCCAGGCTGGGAGAGCTGGGGGTGCTCACCTGGAGAGGAGAAGGCTCCAGGGAGAGCTCAGAGCCCCTTGCAGGGCCTAAAGGGGCTCCAGGAGAGCTGGAGAGGGACTGGGGACAAGGGATGGAGGGACAGGACACAGGGAATGGCTTCCCAGTGCCAGAGGACAGGGATGGATGGGATATTGGGAATTGGGAATTGTTCCCTGTGAGGGTGGGCAGGCCCTGGCACAGGGTGCCCAGAGCAGCTGTGGCTGCCCCTGGATCCCTGGCAGTGCCCAAGGCCAGGCTGGACGGGGCTTGGAGCAGCCTGGTTGAGTGGAAGGTGTCCCTGCCATGGCAGGGGTGGCACTGGATGAGGGCCCCTCCAAAACCAGCCCATTCCATGACTCTTACAGGGTCCCCTGACCCCCGTGCCTGCAGGAGCTCGGTCAGGAGCCTCAGGGGAAAGCTCAGAGCAGCTCCAGCACCGCTTCCCGGCTGGCTCAGAGGGGAGCCCCATTTCCAGACCCCTTCGCAGGGAGCGCCCCAGCCCGGCCCGCCCTTCCCGGCTCTGGATGCGCGGCTCCCGGCGCTGTGCGGCGCGGGCGGGCGGCTCCCGGGCGGTGGCAGCAGAGCTCCGCTCTTCAGTCGCCGCCCGGAGCCGCTCCGGCTGCAGCTGCGCCGGCACCGGCGGCAGAGCGGGGCCGGGGCCGCCCCTGCCCGGGGACGGACGGGGGGTGCGGCGAGGGCTGGGCAGAGTCCGGCTGTGCTGGCACCGAGCCTTGATGGGTCACAAAGGAACCGTTTGGGTTGGAAAAGATCCTTTAGGAGCGAGTCCAGCCAATCCCCAGCACGGCCAAGGCCAGCACTGCCCCATGTCCCCAGGTGCCACATCCACACAGCTTTTAAATCCCTGCAGGGATGGGGATCCACCACTGCCCTGGACAGCTGTGCCACCCTGACCACCCTTTCCAGGAGGATTTTTCCCAAAATCCACCCTGAGCCTCCCCTGGCCCAGCCTGAGGCCGTTCCCTCTCCTCCTGTCCCTGTTCCCTGGGAGCAGAGCCCGACCCCCCCGGCTGTCCCCTCCTGTCAGGAGCTGTGCAGAGCCACAAGGTCCCCCCTGAGCCTCCTTTTCTCCAGGCTGAGCCCCTTCCCAGCTCCCTCAGCCTCTCCTGGGGCTCCAGCCCCTTCCCAGCTCCGTTTCCTGCCCTGGACACGCTCCAGCCCCTCTGGCACAGCCCATCCCTATCCCCATAGTTGTGTGGTGCCAGCTTGGGAAGAGCACTGCCAGCACAGGGGGTGACTCTGGGGCAGCAGCAAACCCTGGTGATTTGGGGACCCCAGACCACCGTGATCTGGGGACCCCAGAACCCTGTGCTTGGCTCCTGTCCCTTCTAGAGGGGCTCCTTCAAGGCAGCTGCACCCCAAGGTTTGGGAGGCTGGGAATGAGCCCTGCTGGGTTTCCATCTGGGCTTTGCAGGTGTGGAGCAGCCCTTGGGGACAGCAGGGGACAGTGCTGGCCATGTGACACAGTTTCAAGGAGGGGCAGCTCTGGGGGACCAGCAGGGGACGGAATGTCCCAGAGAAGGATCCCAGTTCCAACCTGGGGAGACCCTGGCCACATCCACCAGTTCTGGATCTTCCCCAGGCCTCCTACATAGCACAGAGTGGCAGTGCCACCCCGTGCTGGGGACAGTGGCACTGGGGTGAGGTGGGGCTCTCTGACCCCAGCCTGCCACTCCCTAGGGAGCTGCAGCTCCCTAAATCCAGCTCCTGCCTCCCTTCCCCTCAGCATTTCCATGAAGTCTCCCTGCTATTTGAGGAAGGGCAGTGGTGCCTCCCTGGGAGCCCTGGGAAGGTTCTCAGCTGCTCTTTGTTTAAGCACCTCTGACTTTTAAAGGCTGCTCCAAACAAATCCCACTCTCCCCCTCTGCCCGCTCGGCCCAGGGAATTCCCTGCTTTGGAAAATCCGCCTTGGCCTTTGGCTCAGGAGCTGCAGGAAGTTTCTCTGGTTCTTCCAGAGTTTTCCGGCTGGAGGAGATGGAAGGAGGAGGAGATGGAAGTACCGGAGGTCTGTGGGATGCTGCTGCTCCATTTGCTCCCTAATGGGGCAGCTGATGGGGCTGCCAGCAT
Source organism: Chloebia gouldiae (assembly GCA_003676055.1). Taxonomy (NCBI): domain Eukaryota; kingdom Metazoa; phylum Chordata; class Aves; order Passeriformes; family Passeridae; genus Chloebia; species Chloebia gouldiae. Next base: position 1,712,158 of record QUSF01000052.1, on the reverse strand, counting down.
TCCTGGTGGTCCATTGGATCCCAGCAGGAGAGAGCCAGCGGGCATGGAGTGTTTGTTTCCCTTTTAACTCTCTCCATCACCCCGCTGCTCCCGGCAGGAGCGGCTGCTCTGCCCCTCTGGCATCGCCGGGATGCTGCCGTGGCCACTCCTGCTCTGCCCGAGCTGGATGGGGATCCTTGGAAATGCCAGCTGCTGTGGGTCCATGCCGGGCTGGAGATGCATTGTCCCATGGGTGACACAGCCTTGGGGACAGAGAGGTGACAGGCAGAGCCCTGAGAGGTGCAGGAACTCCCAGGCAGTGGAGGAGACCAAATCTCCCTGAATTTCTTGAGGATTTGGGTGTGGGAAGCTCCACCTGCCATGCCAGATGGGTTCCCTGTTCCCTGCCTCTGGCTCCTTCCCAGGAATTCTGTCCCTTTTCATCCCCTGGGAGAGCAGGGAGTTGGCAGGGAGTTGGGAACAGTGGGATTTCTGGCCAGGGAAGGGCAGGATGCTCCCTGGATGCCTTGGGCTGTGGGTGGGTAGTGGGAGCCAACCATCCCACCCAGCTTCAGATTCCCTACAGTGCAGGCAGCGTGTTTGGATGGGATGTGGGATTGGGATGGGTAGAGCAGCACTCCTGGGACCTTGGGAATGTCCCCCTGGGCTGTTGGGGACTGAGCAGTGATGGGGTTGTGGCTTTGGGGTGCACTAAGGGGGTGCTGTGCTGCTTTTAATCCATCCATCTATCCGTCTGTCCATCCATCCATCTGCAAGATTCCAGGGATTTTGAGCTACTGGCTGACTCCATGGCTCTGTGACAGTGAGGTTGGCACAGCCCTGAGGAGCTGTCTGGGAGTTTTTGGGATGGGGATAGCAAAGCATCCCGGGATGGCAGCGAGGCTCTCTTTGGATGCACTGTTGGGATTTTAGATCCACTGGGATATGACAGCCCCCCACAGGAGTCCCAGATGCACCAACTGCCTCAGAAATGCCTTTTAATCTCTATTTTAGCTGCATTTTATCTCCTTGTGAATCAATACATTGTCCTTATCCTAAAAATGTAATTAATGAACAAGTTACATCCTCCTTAAAAGCTGGAATTCCTTGGCAGGAGCCGCAGCGACCGATTCCAAGACGCCAAGATTTGTATTCATAAAGCAGGAATGAGGTTCAGGATTAACCTTTCCCATCCATCTTTATTTATTGAGTCGTTAATTAGAAGCCTTTAATTTCCCAGGCCACCCCTGCCCGGGCAGGGAGCTGGAGGCTGTTTCATGGAGATGGATTTTGCCAGGATGGGCTTGGAAAAGCAGGTGCTTCCCAAGCCGAGCATCCTGGGGGCAGCAGGGAAAACCCCGGAGCATCCCATAAATCAGTGTGTGGCAAATCCAGATTAATCCCCCTGCTTTGTGGTGTTAACAGAGCTGGATTGGGCTTTCCTTGGATCTCTGGCAGTGGGCTTTTGTTTTCGGGTTTGATGTCGGAGCGGGATTAATTTAATATCAAATCCGAGTGGAGCTGCGGCTCGAGGAGTTGCTGGGGTGTGACTGCTGAGGGATGTGTGCAGGTTTTTAAGTGTCCTAGCGGGAAGAATGAGCTGGAAGGGAATATTGATGAGCCTGGGAAGGCTGAGGGTGGCTTAGGGACAGCGCAGGGTCAGGCAGGGTTGGGAGCAGTGAGGGAAAAGCAGGAAAAATCCCAGTTGGGAGGGAATTTGGGAGTTGTGCTGGTGTGGTGGAGAGGAGGGAAGAGTTGACCTTCCTGATATCCCTGTGCTGCCAAGCTGGAGGATTCCAGAGTCCATTCCAGAGGCTGCTACCCTGGCATGTGGGTGCTGGGACCTGAGGGTTCCCAAAAACCCCTGGGCCTTCCCAAAAACCCCTGGGCATTCCAAAAGCTCCAGTTTGGTCACCTGGGAGCAGCTTTTGGGAAGGGAAGGAGCGCTCGGAGCATCCCGAGGAGCAGCAGGGCTGCCTCACCAGCTCCCATGGGAATTATTCCCAGCCTTCTCTTTTTAGGGAAGCAAAGCAAGCCTTGCTCTCTGTCGTGTGGGACAGGTGGAATTTTTCCACCTCTGGATCCATGAGCTGCATCCCAGCTCTGCCTCCTCTTCCCAAGAGTTGGTTTTCCTATTGGTTTTTAATGGAATTGTTTGGGAAAAGTTTCCCTGCTGAAATGGAGTGGAGGGAGGGATCTGAGGGGATCCATGAAGGCAAATTCATCCAAAAGGAGCATCCAGAGGGACAGGAAAGGTGGACTGTGGGATTAGGGGGTGGCTGTGGCTGATATTTTTAAAAAAATTAAATAAATATGATTATATCATATTATTATATAATATACATTATATAATATATATACTATATACTGTATACTATATAATATGTAATATGTAATAGGTAATATATCTATTATATTAATATGTAAATATAAATATAATATATATGTTAAATATATACTGTATATTATACTATAGAATAATAAATAAATAATATATATTAAATAATACATTATATTAGATCATATTTAGGATCTAAACAAAACAACGAAGTTTTGAGGAGCGATCAGGGGCCAGTCTGGGGACAAACGGGGCAGAGGGGACTTTCCCTCCGTGCCGGCTCTCCGGTGCTTTTCCAGCCGGGAATCAGAGCAGCGGCAGCCGGGAGGGAGCGGAATCCGCCGGCCTCTAACAGGCTTTGGAGCCAGAGGAGCTTTGGGATATTTTTGTTGTTTTTTCCCCTCTTAAGCGCATTCCCGCTTTAAGCTGATCCCATCTCGCTACCTGCCGCCTTCCCGCTGGGAATTAACTTCTCCCGGCCCTTCCCGGTTGTTTTTAGCCCGGCCCGGAAGTTTTTTATTCCCGGGAGCATCGGCGGAACACGGGGGGCGCAGGGAGATCCTCACCCCATCTTCATTAACGCCGCTAATTAGCGCGGGGCCGGCTCGGCGTTATGCAAATCAAGGCGAGCGAAGCAGCCAATAGGAAACGCATGTTTTGCATAGGCTCGCGGTGATTTGCATAGCCCAGACTTTTAAACGTTTTTTTGCTAATGTTTTTATTATTCTCATTTTTAGTTTAATTTATTTTTATTTATTCCTCGTTCTAATGAATTATTTTATTGTTAAACATTAATAGTTTTTATTTTATTTATTTTTACTTCTTATTTGTTCTAATTAATTTTAATTTATAACATTTTTACTTCTTACGCTTCATTTATTTGTACTTCTTATTAATTCTAATTAATTTGTTTTATTTTTAGAGTTTTTAATTATTATTTTACTTTATTTTTATGTATTTTTAATTTCAGTCAAATAACTTTAATTTAAAACCTTTATATTTTTATTTAAATTATGTTTTATTATAATGTATTACTTTTAATTTATAAGAAATTAATTTTTTTAACTTTAATTTCTTATTCCTGCTAATGAATTTATTTTGATGTTTAGGATTTTTAATATTATTTTTCCTTTTTATTCTTTGTTGATACATTTTAAAACATTTGACATTATCTAGGAATTGTTTATTGTTGTTTTAAAAATATTTTATAATTATTTGGTAATATTTTCCTGTTACTTTTTTTCATATTTTACAATTATTTTGGCATTTTTTAATAATTTATTTTTATGTTCTGCTCCGAGAAAATGATTCCAACAAACTCCTCATGCCCCATCCTCCACCCCTTGACTCAAAGCTTTTTTTCAACCCAAACCTTTCACTTCCCAAGCTTCTCCTTTTGGAGCCTGAACTGGAACATTCCCATGAAAAGGCCAGAGCGAGGGGAGAGGATCTAATTACCAACCCAGCCAGGGAGAGGGAAATGAGGAAATTTGGAAAAGGAGGAGATTTGGAAAAGGAGGAGATTTGGGCTTTCCTTGATGGGGGCAATCAGGGGCCTTGAGCTGGGATCAAGGACCAAATTCCACCTGGGGTGCTCCGAAGGTGCTGCCTTCCTCCTGGTGCCGATGGATAATTAGCAGTGGAGAGGAGCCTCTGTTAATTACAGCCCCCTCGTTACACAAATGGCACAGATGGGGGTCAGGTGGCATCAGGCTGGGCCAGGTGAGGGGTGTCACCATCCCAGGGGGGGTGTCCCATCCCAGTGCCACCATTTGGGGTGGCAGCGGGAGCTGGTGTGGGACATGTGGGGACACCTCCAGCCCTGGCAAATTCCTCTCGGAGTGGTGAAGCTCCACAGTGGCTTGTCCAGAGCAGCTGTGGCTGCCCCTGGATCCCTGGCAGTGCCCAAGGCCAGGCTGGATGGGGCTGGGAGCAGCATGGGATGGTGGAAGGGGTCCCTGCCTTGGCAGGGGTGGCACTGGATGTCCTCTGGGAATCTCTGTGGTCTTCAGACCACCCATCCCTCTGCTCTGGAGCTGGGCTGGGAGAGCTGGGGGTGCTCACCTGGAGAGGAGAAGGCTCCAGGGAGAGCTCAGAGCCCCTTGCAGCGCCTAAAGGGGCTCCAGGAGAGCTGGAGAGGGCCTGGGGACAAGGGATGGAAGGACAGGACACAGGGAATGGCTTCCTCTGCCAGAGGGCAGGGATGGATGGGATATTGGGAATTGGGAATTGTTCCCTGGGAGGGTGGGCAGGCCCTGGCACAGGGTGCCCAGAGCAGCTGTGGCTGCCCCTGGATCCCTGGTAGTGCCCAAGGCCAGGCTGGACAGGGCTTGGAGCAGCCTGGGACAGTGGAAGGTGTCCCTGCCATGGCAGGGGGTGGATGAGATGATCCTTAAGGTCCCTCCAACACAAACCATTCCAAGATTTTGGAACACGGAGAAGCTCCTTGCTGGGATGCAGTGCCAGCATCAAATCAATCACGGAATAGTTGGGTTGGAAGGAACCTTTAGGATCATCTAATTCCATGGGCAAGGACGCCTTCCACTCAACCAGGCTGCTCCCAGCCCCATCCAACCCATCAGCACTCCCAGGGATGGGATCTCTATCACCTCCCGGGCCGAGCAGGGAATTCCCATCCTCTGTCCCACCGCATGGCCGTGTCTCTCTGTGCCCTCTCCAGGCGGGAGCCTCTCCAAGCAGGACTGGACCATCCAGTGGCCGAGCACGGAGCCGGGCAAGGAGAACAGCCCCGGCTGCCCCCCGGAGCCGGGACCCTGGGGCAGGACGCACCTGAGCCCCAAGGTCCAGCCCAAGTGTGGGCAGCACCACTGCCACGCCAGCACGTCCCACGGCCCCGTGTACACCCACGTGGACCGCCTGACCGTGGAGGGCCACCCGGGGCTGTGCCCACCCCTGGAGTCCGGCCACCGCTCCCTGCCGCCGTCCCCCCGGCAGCGCCACGCCGCGCACACCCCGCCGCGCACCCCCAACATCGTCACCACCGTGACGCCGCCGGGGACCCCGCCCGTGCGCCGCAGGAACAAGCTGAAGCCCCCCGGGACGCCCCCGCCCTCGTCGCGGAAGCTGATCCACCTCATCCCGGGATTCACGGCGCTGCACCGGAGCAAATCCCACGAGTTCCAGCTGGGGCACCGCGTGGATGAGGCGCACACCCCCAAGTAAGTGGTGCCCCGGGTGCTTGTGCGTGTTGGGGGGGATAAACTTCATCGCAGCGCCTTGGAAAAAGGACATTTAGCCCTAAATGTCGGTGGTTTGGCTGGAGGTTTCGTGTGGAAATTCCTTTTTGCAGCTCCTTGCAGTGGGGATGTTATGGGATGGTGTCAGTTCTGCTCCCCCGGATCACATTTTGGGGTGAATGAGGAGCTGGGATGGTGTCGGTTCTGCTCCCCTGGGACCTCATTTTGGGGTGGATGGGGAGTACCCAGGGGCTCCAGGATCGCTGCCTGGCAATGCTGGAATGGGGAATGGGAGGGTTGGATTTTCCAGGACTGCGTGGGGGAGTGAGTGCACGCCGGAGAGAGATGGGAATGATCATATGGATACACGGATTTATAAATCCTCGTGGAGAGGACAGTTTGTGTTCTGGAGACCCCCCCGGGACCTTTTCCATCCCCGGCGGCGCTCGGAGCGCGCTCTCCAGGCTCTGCCACATCCCCGCGGCTCCTGCTCTGCGGCTCCGCTGCCGGCAGAGGCTGCTGCTGGGCAGGGAAAGGATTCTCTGGCATCGCCACATTCCCTCTCCACCCCTTTCCATCCCTTTCGGTGGCCCCGCTCGGAAAAGCCTTTCTCCTGCCATGGCATGGAGTGGCAGAGGGGACTCGTGGCCACTTTGGGACACCTCCTCTCCCTGAGGGTGTTTTGGGAAGGCGCTGGTCCAAAGCAGGATTCCAGGACAAACTGCTCTTTTCGTCCCAAAATTTGGGGTTCTTGAGGATCAAAAGGCCGTGCCAGAATCCTGGGAAGAGTCTCCTGAGGGCTGTGGAGGGAGCATGGATGCCTTGGCACAGCACAGACCCTCCGGCCTATCTGTGGTGTTTGGGCAGCTCCAGCAGGGACACGGGAAGGGTTAAATCCACTGCGGTGCTCCCAGCGCCTGACCTGGAGCTCCCCTCGTTGTGGCAGAGGGAACCAGGGTGGGTTTGGGGGTGGCAGATGTGTCTGGTGGCCTCAGCATCGCGGTGTCACTTGTCCCCCGGGCTGTGCGAGGTGTGCGAGGTGAGGGTGATCATCCACCCTCCTTTTCCCCTGAGCTGGGAATTTTTGGTCTCCAAAGGCTTTTAGCTTTTGGGAACAAAGCCATTTCAGCTGGAAACTGCCTCCTGGAATGCCACCCTCCCCCTCGTGCTTAGGTACCAGAGAAGTGTTTGCTTTGTTCGGTCCCCAGGAGCACGCCTGCGTTCCCGGGGAGCATCCCCGCGTTCCCGGGGAGCAACCTCTCCCTTTTCCTGCTTTTCTCAGCATTCCAGCCCCCAATCCACGCTCTGCCCTCAGCAGGAGAAGGTCTCACCGAGGGCAGAGCTTGCCCTGTTTGATCCCCGGGTTGGTCACTGGATATTCCCTGATGATCCTGAGCTGAAATTGCCGGGCACCACCGGGAAGGGAGCGCTGGAGATGCTGGGAAATCTGGATGCAGTCAGGCAGGAATCAAAGGAATCGAGGTTTGGGCTGGAAGGGACCTTAAAGCTCACATCATTCCAAGGGCAGGGACACCTTCCAGCGCTTGTGGTCACCCTGACATGGAGCTGGACACCATTAAATCTTCTGGCCACTGATTCCCCAGTGTGGGCATGGGGTGCCCAGAATTCCCTGCAAAGGGAAGGAGCAGGGAAGGGCGTGGAGATGGAAATGTCACACGGGGTGACACAAACACACAGTGATATCCCCTCTGCCTTCATCACTCTCAACCTTCCTGGCACATCCAGAGCAGCTGTGGCTGTCCCTGGATCCCTGGAATGTCCCAAGCCAGGTTGGATGGGATTTGGAGCAGCCTGGGACAGTGGAAGGTGTCCCTGCCATGGCAGGGGTGGCACTGGATGGGCTCTGAGGTCCCTTCCCACCCAAACCATTCCATGATTCCTTTGCCTGACTGCAGCCAGTTCTCCCAGTGTCTCCTGTGCTCTCTTCCCAGTGGTGCTGGGCAATTTCACCTCCTGATTAGGGAATTAATCAAGGAAAGAGCCAATATTGACAGGACCCCGTTGTGCTCCAGGGGCCGCTGCGCCGGGTTGGATCCAGATTTCTGCAAACCTCTTGGAGAAGCAGGGAACTTCATTTTCTCTAATGGCACTTAATGATTTTGCAGGAGACAACTACTAAATCCTGCCTGCTAATCCCATTAGTGGTTCGGGATTGTAATTAGTGCATTAAAGAGGCAGCTTCTTCTTTTTTTCCTCTTTTTTTCCAGCACAGCCCTGCTGGAGTGGAAGCTGTTTATTAGCCTGAATGAGGTGGAAAATGCCTGGCACAGATAAAAAGTGGATTAAAATTGAAATATTTTCAGCCTCTTCTTAGCTAATTGTTATTTTATGGCCATGGAATTTGAGGATGGGCTTTTTTTAATGCCACACTTTTACAGTGTCCCTGAAGTCTGAGTCCTCTGTGCTTCCTGCAGGAGAGAGCTCATCCCTGGTGGGGGATTTGGAACCTTCCCTGATCAACCCATTCTGGGGTTTAGTTGTGCTCCTGGGCCCTTGGGCTGCTTTGGATTGGGGCTTTCTGTTCCCCATGTCCTGTTCCAGCATGGAAGGAGGGGCTGGACATGGAGAGACGAGAGTTTGAGGACACTCCTGGGGATCCCAAGTGCTGGGTGGGATCTCCTGGAGTGATTTGGGGTGGAGATTTACCTCCATCCTGCCTGGTCTCTGCAAGGACCCTTCTGAGACCCTCCCAGGAGAGAGGTTGGTGTCCCTCAGGCAGATTTATGGAATGTTTTGGGTGGGAAGGCACCTTAAGGGCCATCTTGTCCCACCCCTGCCATGGCAGGGACACATTCCATCATCCCAGGCTGCTCCAAGCCCCAGTGTCCAGCCTGGCCTTGGGCACTGCCAGGGATCCAGGGGCAGCCACAGCTGCTCTGGGCACCCTGTGCCAGGGCCTGCCCACCCTCCCAGGGAACAATTCCCAATTCCCAACATACCATCCATCCCTGCCCTCTGGACACAATCCCTGTGTCCAGTCACATTCCAAAGTCCCTTTATCCCTCCCCAGCTCAGGATGGGGTGAAATGGGCTCTGGGGAGCCAGGGGTGACTTTGGCAGAAGGAGAAATCTCTCTCCCCATGCGCTGTGGACTGGGATTGATGGAGTGGAGCCCTCGGGGTTCTCTGGGGCTGCACCCCCCCTGGATTTTTCCACCTTGGCACAGACAGAAAATAAAACACCACCATTTATTTGTGACAGCAGCAGCAGCGACCGGGTCCCCTCCCGAGCAAGGCCACCGTGTACTGCTTGATTCCCGATGACAGCTCATAAACTCCTTTGAATGTTGTGTTTTGGATCTTATTCCCAGTGTTTAATCCATCATTTCTGTGTGCCAGGACCTTCTGAGGCAGGGGTTAAGTCTGGGTTTTTTTTTGGAGCTCCCAAACTCCAATTTTTCTGCATGGAGTCTCCAGCTGTCGACCGTAACTCCGAGGTACGGAACATTACTCCTGAAAAGATCCCCTGACTTCCATAAATCCAGGAGCCATAAACATCTCAGCAATGGTCCTGAAATGGAAACAAAACATTGAGAGTGGCTGATAAAATAATGCCCATTTAATACCTCATGAATTGCACGGGCCATTGGAATCTCTCATGGGTAGTTAATGATTATCCATCAGCCAGGAGCCAGGAAAGAAACAAACTCAGAACAGGAGGTCTCAAAAACCCATTTTTGGGGAGCAGAAGTCCAGCTCGTTAAGGGCGTGTGTTAACCCTTGGAAGGGGTGTCCGAGGGATCTGCCCTGGGGTGGGTGGACTTCACCCTTAGACCCATCCTTTGGCCCATCTTTTGTCCTTTGACCTCTACCTAAGCCCACCCATCATCATTGGATCCATCCTTAGACCTTACCTTTCATCTTTAGACCTCTCCTTGAACACATCCTTCATCCTTGGACCCCTTAGACCTGGCCTTTGGCCCATTCTTTATCCTTTGACCTCTACCTAGACCCACCCATCATCCTTAGACCCATCCTTCATCTTTAGACCTTTCCTTGAACTTCATCTCTGAACTCCTCATTAGACCTGGCCTTTGTCCTTTGGCCCATCCTGTATCTTTTGACCTGTACTTAGACCTTTTCTTTGTACTTAGACATATCCATCATCCTTGGACCCATCTTTAGACCTGTCCTTGGATTCCTCCTGGGATTAGACCCTTGAATCCTTTGGCCCGTACTTAGACATTTCCTTTGTACTTAGAACCATCCTTCATTTTTAGACCCGTCCTTCAAGACCTGTCCTTGAGCCCACCTTTCATCCTGGGAGCTCTTGTTAGATCCACCCTTTTAACCATCTTTTATCCTTTGGCCCACCCTCCCTTCTTTGATCCATCCTTCATCCTTTGGCCTGTACTTGGACTTTTCCTTTGTACTTAGAACCATTCTTCAGCTCAAGGCAGCTGGATTTTGGCTAAATTTTCCATGAATTCTCCTTATCCTGTGTTGCTGCAGTGACATTCCGGCTGTGGGTGTTTTCCTGCTGGAAAAACCTGTTGATTCAAAGCTTTCTGAATGTTCATTTCCTTCCCTTTTGCTCCATTGGCACCGAGGTGTTTTTTTGGTGGGACTTTTCCAGACTGGGATGAGGATTTCCTGGCTGGGTGAAGTCAGACGTGAAGTTCAGATGTGAACTGGTAATAGAGCACATCCCCGGTTTCTTCTTTACCTTTTTCCTTGAATTATCTCCAGCTTTAACTTTTGTAGGGGGTGTTTTTCTCCATCCCACATTACAAATTCCTGACAACAGGATATTTCCTGTGGCACTTGGCCAAGTCTACAGCCCAACTGGGGCCATCAAGGCAGAGAGGTGAAAAATTGAATCCCAGACCTCCAAAAACCTGGGAGCAGAGGCCACAGAGGTGAAAAACTGAATCCCAGACCTCCAAAAACCTGGGAGCAGAGGTCTTCTCCACCATCCCCACCCCATCAAGCAGCCTGTGCTTACTCTGTGCCTCAGATTTAATCATTTAAGCTGGTCCTAAATAGCCCCTGATGGATCATTAATTCTGCTGCTCTGCAACCTTGATAATAATGATGTTTCCCCTTGTAGCAATTCTCATCCACCTGGTGGATCGATGATTTGATGTTCTGCATGGGCAGGATTCAGGAGAGCATCCAGGCAGCTCCTCTGACATTCCAGCTTTGGAAAGACAGGTGGGCTCCTGGCATTGGGGATGAGCAGGAGATTGATGTTTGCAGAGCAGGTGGATGCAGCAGGACGTTGCCAACGTGTGGAAATAATCCATGTGGAGCATCTTCCCAAGGTGGGCACTGGCACCTGGCTTGTCCCAGCCCTGGGGTGGCAGCAGGAGCAGGGCAGTGCCCGTCCTCTGTGCCTCACCTCAGATCTTGGGGACAGTTTTGGGTCCCTCACGACAAGAAGGACCTGGAGGGGCTGGAGCGTGTCCAGGGCAGGGAACGGAGCTGGGAAGGGGCTGGAGCCCCAGGAGAGGCTGAGGGAGCTGGGAAGGGGCTCAGCCTGGAGAAAAGGAGGCTCAGGGGGGACCTTGTGGCTCTGCACAGCTCCTGACAGGAGGGGACAGCCAGGGGGGTCGGGCTGTGCTCCAGGGAACAGGGACAGGAGGAGAGGGAGCGGCCTCAGGCTGGGCCAGGGCAGGCTCAGGGTGGATTTTGGGAAAAATCCTCCTGGAAAGTGTGGTCAGGCACTGGCACAGCTGCCCAGGGCAGGGGTGGAGTCCCCATCCTTGGGGAGATTTAAAATCTGTGTGCATGTGGCACCTGGGGACAGGGGTGGACTCCATGATTTCAGCAGTCTTTTCCAACATAAAGGATCTCTCTTTTCAAACCTAAAGGATTCCATGATCTCCACGCTTATTATTTATCCTGAAAACAGAGCCCAACCTGGGACTTCAGCGAGGGGGAAAGCGTGGCAGTGCGGGAATTTGGAGAGCAAAACGAGCAGCATCTCTCCCTGGGCTTCCAAATCATCCCCCTGATTAATCTCACTGCCGCTGCCGGCGAGCCGGGCTGTGGAGCTGTGCACAGCCCCTGGACTGTGTCCAGCTCCCTCAAAGGATGGTTTGCACACCGTGAGGTGACAGTGATGAGTGGCCCCCGTACCAACCTGGCTCCGTGCTGGAATTATCCCACTGCTCGCGGCTGTGGCGCTCCTTAGGTGTGTCATTAATGTTAATTACGGCCCTGCTATTCCATCCAGAGCGCTGGAGCTTTACCGTGCTCAGAGGAGAAACTTCTCACCGTGTCCTTTAATGAGGAGTTGAGGCTCCTTCCAAAGCCAGACGGGCGTGAGGATGAATTTAGATAAGGATTAACATCCTGGGAAGGTGGCACCTCACTCCTGGTGCTCGTTGTGCTGCCCAGCTGGGAGGGAGGGCATGGAGAGGGCAGGGGCTGTGGGCAGGGTCCGGGGTGGTGGCCAGGACAGAGACTGACCACTGATGGCCTTGGCAGAGCCCAAGCTCTTCCCAGCTCTGTTTTCCAGCTGGAGCTGTGCAGGAAAGTCAGGGAGCAGCTCCCCTCTTCATTTCTTTGTGGTTCAAGAGGTTGGTGGGAGCTTCTCCTGACCCTCCTGCCACGCCAGCCCTGATCTGCTGTGGTGGCCCAAGCAGGTGCTGAGTTGGCCAAGCGCTCCAGGGGATTCCTTGGCAATAATGGGATGAAAACCAAAAGAAGGGAGTGCTCCTCAGTGTCCAGAGGAGCTCACAGAGCTGCTCCAGGGGCTGGAGCCCCTCTGCTCTGGAGCCAGGCTGGGAGAGCTGGGGGTGCTCACCTGGAGAGGAGAAGGCTCCAGGGAGAGCTCAGAGCCCCTTGCAGGGCCTAAAGGCGCTCCAGGAGAGCTGGAGAGGGACTGGGGACAAGGGATGGAGGGACAGGACACAGGGAATGGCTTCGCACTGCCAGAGGGCAGGGATGGATGGGATATTGGGAATTGGGAATTGTTCCTTGTGAGGGTGGGCAGGCCCTGGCACAGGGTGCCCAGAGCAGCTGTGGCTGCCCCTGGACCCCTGGCAGTGCCCAAGGCCAGGCTGGATGGGGCTGGGAGCAGCTTGGGACAGTGGAAGGTGTCCCTGCCATGGCAGGGTGGAATGGGATGAGTTTTAAGGACCCTTCCATCTCAAACCATGCCAGGATTGTCCAGTCTGGGGCGGATCTGCCCCACCTGGCTGAGGTTGTGTGACCTGGGGATGGGGAAACCCCCTGAGGGTGCCCCAGGGGCTGAATCCCTCTGGAAGCTTCTACATCCAAAGGAGACTCAGCCCCAGCAACCCTGGCTGCCCCCAGCTCACCCTCACTGCCCTTGGGTGGCCCTCAAAGAAACGTAACGGTGGCAACCAAGAAAACAGAAGGGGCTTAATGAGAAACAGCTCCAGCTCCAGGATCCTGGCAATTACCTCTTCCAGCTCCTTCCTGCCCCTGTCTGCTCCCAGTGCTGTTCCTGCAGCCCCGAGGAGGAGGAGGGTGGGGGGAAACCTGTTTGGCTCAAATTCCCTTCAAAGAATTTCCCAGCTTTATAATTTGCAGCTGTAATAAAAAAGTTCCACTTTGTGCTTGGAAAAGAGAATAATAGATCAGTCAGACTCGAGCCTGGAAATTCAGGCATCCGGGGAAGTGGGGACAGGCACTTGGATAAATATTTAACTGCTGAGGCTTTGATATGAAGGAGCTGCTTTTCCTCTGGCTGGGGGAGGGAGGAATTGTTGCCTCTTTATGGGAATGAGGAGGATAAATGGAACATCTGGAGGATATTCTGTGTTTATTTCATTATCTCAGCCCCTGCTTGTTCAGGAGTGTGAACATTGTGTGGAGCTTGTTCAGGTTTGGGTGGAGAATGAAGGAATTTCAGCTTTTCAGGCAGGTTCAAAACTCCACTGCCTTGAAAGCTGAAAATCCTTAAGAAGCTGGTGCCATCCTGAGTGCACCAGAGGGATTTGGGATGTGGGATGGCACTGGGCACGGAGCTGTGTGTTTATACTGGTGCCAAAGGTGACCTGGTGCCTCCTTTCCTGGCTGAGACGGCTCCAGCTGGGCTGGTTTTGATCCCAGCTCCCCAAGGCTGTTTGGGAATGCTCAGATTCCTTAGCCAGGGTGGGATTTTTAATGGTTTATTTGGGAATCCTTGGAGAAAAAGGACAGATTTTGCCATTTGTTTGCCAATATGGGAACAGGAAGGGAGAAGTGGCAAAAGTTCTGGAGAAGAGCTTTGGTAAGGAGGCACAGGACACAGGGAATAGCTTCCCACTGCCAGAGGCCAGGGATGGATGGGAAATTGGGAAGGAATTGTTCCCTGAAAGCACAGATTGAAGCTGTGGCTGCCCCTGGATCCCTGGGACAGTGGGAGGTGTCCCTGCCCATGGCAAGGTTGGGATAAAATGATCTTCAAGCTCCCTTCCCACCAAATAATTCTTGCATAAAAGAATGCCAGAGTGAATCTGAGGCTTTTCTTTTTTTTTTTTTTTTTTTTTTTTTTTGCCATTCCGAAGAATGCCACCGTGAATTTGAGGCTTTTCTTCCTTTATTTGCCATTCCAGAGGATGCTGCTGGTGTAGGAGGCACGGGGGCAGCATTTCACCTGCTCCTCGCTCTGATTTAATTGGGAATATTGTGCAATTAAACCACTCCAAAAGCCATAAATCTTTGGGGCTGAATCCTGGCCGGGGCCACGCGCTCCTGGCCAGGCAGCAGCGATCTTTAATCCTTTGCAGCTGAAATACCGATGAGAGGATTTTTTTTTCCCCACTCTATTTCCCTTCCTTTAAGAGCAATGCTTGTGTGGAAATTGGTGTGTGCTGGTGAGGAGCAAAGCGGTGAATAAAACATCACCTGGCTCCAGTGGCTGCAGGGGCAGCTCCTGCCTTGTGTAAATTTTAAATTAAACCCGTTTTAATTCTTTTAAACGGCAGTAAGAATAGAAGTGACAACACATGCCTGCAGAGCAGGTTGCTACTTACTCGATTTCCGGGTTTTTTAAGTGTTTGGAATGGAGGATGAG
>QUSF01000052.1:1645522-1692653 GCA_003676055.1 Chloebia gouldiae | reverse complement strand
TTTCTGGAAATGTGTTCCTCGTTGTTCTGGGGTCTTCCACTCATTCCTCCTGCTCAAGAAGCAGGCTGGAGAAGGTTTCACAGCCAAAGAGTTTGCAGCTAATTCCCCTTCCCTTCCCTTCCCTTCCCCTCCCCTGCAGTTTGGGATCGTGGAGGGCTCATCCAGCCAGTCCTGCTGTCCTTTTCCTCCTGTCCCTTTGGCCCTGGGGACAGTGGCAGCTGGCAGGAGCTCTGCAGGCAGTCGATGCTGTTCCCAGAGATACCCAACACCCGACTCCGGGTTTGCCTGGAGCCGGGGCGATTTTTGCCTTGCTGCGTCCCACATGGAATTTTCTGTGCTCAACTTGCAGCCCAGACCAACAGAGCAGGAACCACGGACCAAACCCCATTCCCAGCCACCCCCTGAGTGTCTCCTGGGATTAGTTTTGCCAAACCCCATTGCCAGCCACCCCCTGAGTGTCTCCTGGGATTAGTCTTGCTCACGCCTCAGTGTTGGATTACACGCTGTGCTGTGACATCCTGATGGAACGTGGCACCGCCGCAGCGCGATGCGATGGGAAGTGATGGGCTGGCAAGTGACTAACGCTGCTGGAGAGATGTCTCCTCTCATTTCCCTCCGACTTCCCTGGCTGCTGGGATTGTTTTCTGGGCTGGATGGGAGCTGGGTTTCCCCAGCTGGTTGATCCCTGCTGGGAGGTTTCAGCATCAGCGCAGCTGTTTGGTCCTTGCAGGATCAACACCCGTGTGGGAGTTATGCCAAGCAGGGCAGACGTTTGTTTGTACGGAGCAGAATCGTGGAACGACTTGAGCTGGAAGGGAGCTTGAAGCTCATCCACTTCCATGGGCAGGGATACCTCCCACTGGAGCAGGTTACTCCAAACCCTCCCTGCATCCCAAGGATTCCCTGTCCCCGTCCTTGTGGTGGCTCAGCAGCCGAGCTCTCCACAGTATCCTGTCCTGATGGGTTTTTCTAAAAATCCCTTTTCCTCCTGTGGGAGCAGCATGGCAGCACCCAGATGCTCTGGATTGCTGTGGAATTACTTCCCTAAGCACAGAAACACAAAAATTGTTGTTGTTGTCAGCTGGAGATGGGTGAGGCCCCTGTCCCTCCCTGGCTGTCTCTCCATGATTTCTTTTCCACAGCCTTGCTGCTCCTGGCAGGAACACATTCCCATCTGAGTCATCCCTAGCCCGGGTCAGGAGTGGGTTTGGATGCTTCCCTCTGATTTTTAACATCCCTTTGTCCTGATGGGAATGGATTTTCATGGAGGGCTGCAGGGAGCTGCAGAAGGAGCCTCTTCCTCTGGCAGCACAAATCTAGCTGGGGGAAGTCACAGGATCATGGAATATCCTGAGCTGATCCCCAGGGATCACTGATCCAGCTCATATCCCTGCACAGACCCCCAACAATCCCACCCTGTCCATCCCTGGCAGCACTGTCCAAAGGCTCCTGGAGCTCTGGCAGCCTCGGGGCCGTGCCCATTCCCTGGGCAGCCTGGGCAGTGCCAGCACCTCTGGGGGAAGAACCTTTCCTGATCTCCACCTAAACCTCCCAACACAGCTCCAGCCGTTCCCTTCTGCTGACGCAGGGAGCAGAGACCCCAGCTGCCCCTCAGAAGGAAGCTGTAGAACTGCTGTAATGTGGTCTCCAGGGATGTCCCCTCCCTGCCCCACCCTGTGTGGCACCTCCATCACATCCACATGTGCTGCTGCCCTGGCCGTGTCCCTGGGGGATTCTTCTGAATCCTGATCCTGCAGTTTATGGTGTTGAGCATGGGCCAGATCCCAGCCAGGGATAGCCAAGTGACCAGTGGAGATGCCACCAGAGTTGTCTCCTCTTAATCTCTCCATGGGACTCACCCACCTTGGGAGCGTTTTGGTGACATTTGGGATGTTTGGGATAAGTGCAAAGCCTCCTGACCACTTCTTGGCTTTGCAGTGACTCATCTGGGATTCTTACCGAGCCCACTGCCATCGATTTTCTCTGTCCCATTCATAATGGGAACGTGTTTGCTGGAGTAGTGTTGGATTATGGTCTTTTCTGACCACTCTCTACAAATCCATTTTCTACACAGTAGGAGAAGGAGGGTTTGTTTATCAGGCTGTCTCTGTGATGGATAACGCGCTCCCACCAGCTCCCTGCCATCCAGACAGGGGCCAGGAGATGGGGAAGGGACAACTGTGACAAAACAGTCCCCGTGCCTCACCCCTGGGAGGTGCTCCAGGTGTCCTTGCTGAGGGTTTGGCACTCTCTGAGGGCACCGCCCACCCCAAGGAAGGTGCAACCCCAAAAGAATGAAACAGGGAAGCTCCAGGTGCTTTTCTCCACGCAGGACACGGCCAGGCGCCCCAGCTGGGAACCGGACAGAATTCACCGGGATGGCAGCGGGGGCAGCGAGGGCGTCGCGGCCACGGCAGCACCGCCGTCCCCGTCACGTCCGAGGCGCGCGGGTGCCACTCAGGAGCGGCGCTGGCTGTCACAGCTGCCTGTCACCGCCGGGGAGCGGGCTGCCAGGGCTCTGCTGCCGTGTCGCCTGTCAGGGACACGCCGGAGGTGGCTGTCACCCTTCCCCCGGTCGGTTTTGCCCTCCCCGGCTCTCCTGCTGGCACAGCTGATCCCATCAAGCGCGGCTGTTGATTTTGGGATGAGCTGTGCCGCGCGGAGCAGGAGCCCTGACCTTTGCCGGAGCGGCGAAGGAAAACACGGAGGTGTCGGAAGGAGGGTGGCATTCCCTGGCACCGCGGCTGGGCTGTCACTGGGCAGTGCCACCACATCGGGAAGCGGGCTTTGGCTTTCGGGAGCCCCTCGGGAGGCAGGGATGGGGTCGCTGACCGGGGGAAGTCTCCATGGGGCTGCTCCGTGGGTGCCACCCTGCGAAATTCCACTTGTGCCCAATGAAATGCCAGCTCGGAGCGGGAGAGGGCGGCGGGGGAATTAGGTGAGGGGAATTATGGCCGGGAGAGTTCGGATCTTTGAGGCTGGCAGGAGGCTGCTGGTGATAAATGTTTTAAATAATGACTGGCACGGGGGCAACTCCGGGGGCGCTGGAGCGGGCTGAGGGAGGGAACAGGGAGAGAGGGAGGATGGGGGAGCGGCAGCCGCTGCCACGCTTCAAAGCGTGCGAGGACCAGCCGATCCCGCGGCCACTTCTCCATCACGGGCTCCCCACGACAAAGCCCGACCCTCGCACCCGGAAACAAGACGTGCTCATGGGGTTTTTCGCCCTTGTAATTAGCGCTAATTATGGCAGTGTGGGGGGGTTTCGATGAGAATATTCCTCCCGTGCTGGGGAGAGGCTGCTGCATGTCCCCCTGGGCATCCCCCCGAGTTAACATTGCGAGGAATCTGGGTAAAGGGGAGAATCCCCAATTAACTGCAGAGCCCCCCACGCCCTCGGGGCTGATCCCCGGTGTCTTTCCCTGCCCTCCTGCCCCGCTCCGCTGCTTTTTCCTCCTGCCAACAGCGGCTCTATTGTTAAACGCCGCGATCCTACGTGGCTGGCTGCCGCTAATGAAGGTAATTAGCTGTGAGTCACGTCGGGCTCATTTACGTTACGAGGTCAAAATCCCCGCTACACTTCAATACATTTTTGCAGCGAGCACATTTAGAAAGTAATTAAAAGGCTCAGCAGCCACCGTTGCCTCCATCCCCTCTCCCCCTCGCCAGGCTGGCAGGATTTAATTGAGGCCAGCCGAAAGTTAGTGGGAATAAATTGTGGCTGATAACGTGGAGGTTGTAATTTAATTCCGGGAGAAGAGCTGCTCTGGCCCGGGTGTTTGGCTCTTCAGGGAGCGGCGT
Organism: Chloebia gouldiae; assembly: GCA_003676055.1. Lineage (NCBI taxonomy): Eukaryota > Metazoa > Chordata > Aves > Passeriformes > Passeridae > Chloebia > Chloebia gouldiae. Next base: position 1,688,855 of record QUSF01000052.1, on the reverse strand, counting down.
TGGAGGGGGGATGATGACAACTCAGTTTTGTAACAGGATTTAGTGAGGGGGGAATGACGCTCGGCGAGGCATGAGGCTGGGCATGGAGGGGTCACTGGGGTTTGTGGACCAAATTCCCACCCCTGGGAGGTTGTGGATGTGGAAGGATACTGGTGCAGCAGCCCAGGGTGAGTTGTCATAAAGACTGGTGAGAAAATATCAAAAATATTGGCAATGTGGTGCTGGGGACATGGACTCCCCTTCTTGGCTTTGAAGGGAGGTTATAAAAATTAAGGAGAGTAACTTTTTACACGGGTGGATAAAGCCAGGACACAGGGAATGGCTTCCCAGTGCCAGAGGGCAGGGATGGATGGGATATTGGGAAGGAATTGTTCCCTGTGAGGTGGGCAGGCCTTGGCACAGGGTGCCCCTGGATCCCTGGCAGTGACCAAGGCCAGGCTGGACAGGGCTTGGAGCATCCTGGGACAGTGGAAGCTGTCCCTGCCCGTGGGAATGAGACGATTTTAATGTCCCTTCCCACCCAAACCATTCCATGACTGTGTGATTCTGACATCTCAATTGCTGCCTCTGCCTGAGGAATGACCAGGAGGAGAGAAGGATCCAGAGCTGCTGCTGGCCGGAGGTGCTGGAGCAGGATCAGCTGGGGCTGCTCCCAGGATTTCTAACCCGGGGAGAGGGATGTAAATGTAACCTTCAGCCGGCGAGTGCAATTAGAGCCCCGTGCCTGCCGCTATATTAAAATGGGATATTAAAGCAAACAGCGGCTCTCCCCGCTCCCTGGGCTAATATCCAGCGCCTGTTTAGCCAGGGATTTGCTGGCGCTCTGAGCAAACAGCCGGGAGCCACCGCTGGTGCCCGGGAAACCTCTCAAATCCCTGAGTGAAAACCCAGCCTTTGGATCCCGGCACGGATCCGCTCCCGGGGCTGAGCATCCTGCGGGGCAGGACCTTTCCCGTGGCCGGGAGGGGCAGGAGGAGGAGAAGGAGCAGCTTTTCCACCCTTGCCGAGGCTGAAGGAGGATGTGGAATCCAAGCATGGCCATGCTCCTGATTACCTTCCTGCTCCAGCGGTGCCTGTGAACTTCCCTCTTTTTCCTTATCCCTCTCCCCGCTTTTCCCTTGGAAGGAGAGCACCGGGACTGCTTTAAACCCATGATGTCTTATTAAAAACTGACGATGAGGCTGTTCCAGCTTTATTTTCCCTTTCTTGTTTGGCCATCATGATGTGATTCCAAAAGTTTTGCAATCCCACCCTGCCTGCACATGGATGCACCCTCTCCTCTCCCCTCCCTGGTCCAAACTGGGTGATGGGATCTGGGACTGGAGACCCCGATTCCCACAGACTCACAAATCCCAGAGCTCTCCTGTTTTACAGTCAGAGAGCTCAGAGAGGCATTCCAGGGGCAAATAGCAGGAAAATACATTTTTTGTGTGTGTGTCCTTTGCTCCCCTTCCCAAAAACCCTGACCCCCAGCTCTGGGTGTTGTTACCAATGCTGGTTTTCCTGGTCCCTCCCTGCAGATACGCTGTCAGTGCCTCGCTGGTCCCCGCAGATCCCTCGGCGGGATTTAGGAAACTCCATAAAACACAGGTAGGGCCCCCTGCTGCCGTGCCAGGCTGGGGGATGAGGGATGGGCATCTCCCTTCCCATCTCTGCTCCAGGACACAGATTGGAGACATTCCCTCTCTTTCCCGTGCTGGGCTGTGCTGTCCTCCAGGCGCATTTCAATTCCATTTCAGTTCAGATCTGGTTTAGATAAGGCTCGAGTTGCTATCAATAAATCTGGGTGTTATCCATGACCTTGCCAGCCTTCAGCAAATTCTCCATCTCTGGATTATCTTCCAGATCTCCCTCAAGAGGGGGAAGCACTGGGCAGAGTGCTGCTGCTTGATGGAAGCTGCTGCCCAAGGGGCTGCAAACATTGGTCCCCAGGGCAGGCAGGGGTTTTGGGGGGTTCCTGGGGTGGGAATCACGGGGAGCTGGGATTGGATTCCCTTTGGAGCAAGCTTCCAGAACAAAAGAAATGCTCAGGGTTTTGTTTTGGCATCCCTAGAAAAATTCCTCAACACCTGCAGCGGAGTTTGAGGGCAGCAGAGAGAGGATAAAGCAGGGTTTGGGAGATAAGTGAGGCTTCAGCTCTCCCTCTCTCTGACTCTCTCTCCACAGGTTTTCCACCAAGTACTGGATGTCTCAGACCTGCACCGTCTGCGGGAAGGGAATGTTGTTCGGCTTAAAATGCAAAAACTGCAAGTATGGCACCATGCCGGAGCTGTTTGTGTCACTCCTTGAAACTGGGAGGGGATAATCGGGGTTTTGCTGGGGAGCCGAGCAGGGATTTGGGCACGGAGACACCAACCAGGCTCTCGCCAGCTCATCCCAACAGGAAGCATTAATGAGCTGTGGAATTGGGTGAATAACACCCCAAAGCAGGGCTGGGATGGGATCAGGCTCCTTGGGGAGGATGTGCCAGCCAGACCTTGGCTCTGCTCACTCCAGAGCTCTGAGTCAGATCCTGACAGTCCCCCTTCCCTAAGCCTGGCTTTCGATCCTCACGTTATGGAGATTCCCTATGGAATTTTCTGCAGGACGTGGGGGATGGATGTGCTGGACCAGGCAGGGATAGCATCAGGTGGGTTTTGCCCACAGTTTTGGGCTGCAGCCTCTATTTCTTCCGAGTTTTGGGCACCTCTGCGTCCTGGCAGGGTCCCCGAGGAGCCAAATCAGTTAATCCATGCTGCAAAGGAGAGGGGATAAAACAGGACAGGAACGGGAAAACAGCGAGGTAGAGGCTGGAGTTGCTTCAGCTGCTCCAAATCCGCCACAGCCCAGCCTTGGACAGACCCGTGCGGCCACCAGCACTTGGGGAAGCTGCTGCTGGAGCCGGGATTGCCTTTCCTAGGGCCGGGAGCTGGGAATGTGTGATTGTCTGCGGGTAACAGAGCGGTAACGACCGCTGCTGCCGCTGATTAAGCGCTGATGAGTTGTTAAATTGGGATTTAAACTTGCCGAGAAGCGCTCGGTTACTCCACAGCTGGTGGGGCTTTTCTGGAAGGGATGTGATCAAATACAGGGGTTATAAAGGGGTGATTCCCGTTGTATCCATGCCCAAGGAACTGGAGGCTTTTTCTGTGAGCTCTCCGTGCTGGAGGAGGGGTCTCTGGCCAGCATCAGGGATGCTGTGTCTCCGGCTGTGCAAATCCCGCTCCCTGTAATCCTACAGAAAAGAACAAATCCATTTCCTGGCAGTCAAAAGTCGGGAGTGAACACAAGGCATTTAGGTTTTTTCCAGCCTTGCCCCGGCGCTGCTTTCCCCAGAAAGCAGAGGGAAGCCAACAGGTAAAACAAACAACCGGACCCCAAACACCCCAAGCCTCAAATACCAAATTAATTCCTGCCTTTCCCTCTAGGAACAGCTTTGTAATAAAAGCTAACATGGGCAGCTCCTGAATTTTCATTACCCAGCTCATTGACTTGGAGCTGCCGTTCTTCCCCCCCGCCCCCCCCATCATTTCCCCTTGTTTTGATAAATCCTTTCCTCCTTTTTCCCTTTTCCCCCATGGCTTTCTGTCGGCGTGGCAGAGTGTGAGCTGGGGATGCGTTTCCATCCTTAATTAAGAAGGAAGAGAAGGATTTGGGAGTCTGCCTATGCCTATATGCATGACCCGGGGGTGAAGCCCTCCAGACTCCTGCCCTGGCTCCGGGAAAAAAAACAAAAAACAAAACAACAGGAAAAGCTCTGCAGAATATCCAGAGGCTGTAAATCCTCTCTGTATTTTGGTTAAATGTCCTTTAAAAAGCCAGGAGAGGAGGGCACAATGACAGGGGCACATCAGGGACCAGGGCAGCCACTTCTTCCCCCTCTGCTGCTCCTGAATTTAATTAAGCATCCAGCAGCAGGATGATGGGAATGGGGATTTCATGAAATCATGGGATGGTTGGGGTTGGAAGGGCCTTTAAAGCTCATCCTGTCCCAGCTTCCAGTAAGCTCTTCCCCCCAGTGCAGGACTCTGCTCCTTTTATTGCAGCCAGCTCTGGCAGAAGTGACAGTTTGGGGCGTCCTCAAGCCTGGCTGGTCCAGAAAGGGGTAGCGGGGCAGAGCCGCCAGGTTTGGGAATTTCTGTGCTGCTCCATTGGGATGGAGGCGTTTCCAAGGGTGTGCAGCCCCTGTGTCCTGCCAGTCAGCCCCTCCCGGTTTTCCAAGATGTGCATCCCACACTATTCCTTATCCCTGAGCCTGCTGCCTGGGGGTGATGAAACAGGGAGCCTGCAGGGTTCCGACCAAAGCCGTGCATCCAGCACTTTCCCAAGGGGAAAAGGAGGAACAAGCCCTGGGCTCCATCACAGAATCCCAGAATGTCCTGGATGGGAAGGGACCTTAAAGCCCATCCCATTCCACCACAGCCATGGGCAGGGACACCTTCCACTATCCCAGAGTGCTCCAAGCCCCGTCCAGCCTGGCCTTGGGCACTGCCAGGGATCCAGGGGCAGCCACAGCTTCAACTTCCCTGCCAGGGAACAATTCCTTCCCGATATCCCACCTATCCCCGCCCTCTGGCAGCTCCCCCTTATCCTGTCCCTCCATCCATCGATGTTCCCACCTCACTCCCTTCTCTCTGTCCCCTGCCAGGCTCAAGTGCCACAACAAATGCACCAAAGAGGCCCCTCCGTGTCACCTGCTGATCATCCACCGCGGAGGTGAGGCCCCTCTGCTCCCCGCTCCGTGCCTCCGGGGATGTTGCCAGCGGGTAAAACTTTCGAAAGCCCCCCGGGCGATTCGGGAGCCGGACCCAGGCGGGGTCCCCGGCGGGACGGAGGCTCCCGAACCGCTTGGGCGCTCCGGGGAAATGTTACCCACCGTTTTTTCCGCTTGTAGGGAGACGAGCCGGTCGGGGCGAGGCAGATTTGCATTGCAAACCACTTCCACCCACCCTCCCCCTGCCTCCTTTTCTTTTCAGATTCCCCACCGCACGGGGTAAGTCCAACCAGGTTTTAGCCTTTTGCTTCTGTCGAGAGCTCAGGGCGGATGTGGGACCCCGAACCTCCCGGTGCATGCGGGATCCCCGCGCCGGGGACGCGGCCGTGGCCCGGCGGATGCTCGTGGTGCTTTTGGAGCTGCCTTATCCCACTCTCCTGCGGGAGAGCCCGGCCTAAAATCCACCCAGAGACAGGCAGAACCTCGCAGCAGGACGGCGGGGCGGCGCTTCCCAACCTCTTTTCTTCCAGATTTTTGGCTCTCTTGCTGGCCAGAGGACCGCGACTGCCTGAGGGAGATGCTTCCAGTCGCTCTTGCCTTGAATTTTGAGCTCTTAAAGCTGTTCCTTTGTGTTAAATATCCCCCCCAAACCCGGCTCTTTGGTTTAATCCCGGGGAAAAGGATTGTGCTGGTGGCACCTCAGAGGGGGCAATTTTACAGCCTCCACCCCACCCCTCCCCCCTTGCTTGCAGCAAATTTGGGTGGAAGCGGTTGAAGACCCCCGCGCCAGGCTCGGAGCTGCCGCAAACCCCGCCCGGGAGGCAGGGAAGGCAGTCGGGCTCCCGGGATGGGCAGGAGTTGGGATTTAGGGCTGTGATGTTGCAAGAGCCGGAGCTGCCCGCTGTGTGTTTCAGGAGCAGCATGGCTTTGGGTTGGCCTCAGCATCACTGAAATACCTCCCCGCCCCCTAAAAAAAGAAAATCCCAAACCCAGCTCTGAATTCCCTTATCTTGGAGTCAAACTTTTCCTGAGTCCCCAGCCTTCAGGCTGGCTTTTCCCCCCAAAAATCTGCCTGCTGAGTGTGTTCCAAGCCGGCTCCTCCCCTTCACCCCAAAAAGCTCCGGCAAGGAACAGGATTGTGCTGGCTGAGCCCCGGTTCACGGAGGGGCCGTGGCAGCTGCCGGTCACCCAGATTGCTGCCTTACACCCCGGGGGGTTGGCTGTGGCCGGGGTGCAGGAGGATCCCGAAGTTCAGCTGCCATCCCAGGCTGGAAGTGCCGCGGGAATCGCTTTGGAGAGCGGTTTCAAGCACGGGGTGACCCCGAGCACTCCTACTGAGCTTTGATGTCCTTCCCTCTCTCTTCCCCTCCTCTCCATCCCCTTTTCCCTCTCCCCCTTCTTAATCCAGCAAGGTTAGTCCGGACAGAGTCGGTGCCCTGCGACATCAACAACCCCCTGAGGAAGCCCCCCCGCTATTCGGACCTGCACGTCAGCCAAACGCTCCCCAAAACCAACAAACTCAACAAGGTGAGCCCTGAGCCCCCCGTGGCCACACCCTGCCACAGGGACAGGACCCCCTGCACCCAAATATCCACAGCTTTGCAGAGAATTGTGGAATTCTTCAGGCTGGAAAGGATCGTTTAGGAAAACTGAGTTTGATTGTTCTTCCTGCACTGCCAAGGTCACCAAGCCCCCAAGTGCCACATCCACATCGCTGCTGAATGACTCCACGCCTGCCCTGGGCAGCTGTGCCAGTGCCTGACCACCCTTTCCAAGAAGAAATGTTCCCAAAATCCACCCTGAGCCTGCCCTGGCCCAGCCTGAGGCCGTTCCCTCTCCTCCTGTCCCTGTTCCCTGGGAGCAGAGCCCGACCCCCCCCAGCTGTCCCCTCCTGTCAGGAGCTGTGCAGAGCCACAAGGTCCCCCCTGAGCCTCCTTTTCTCCAGGCTGAGCCCCTTCCCAGCTCCCTCAGCCTCTCCTGGGGCTCCAGCTCCGTTCCCTGCCCTGGACATGTATCCATGAAGTAATTTCTTTTAAAAATAAAATGGGATCAGCACCTCCAGAACAGCCTGGGTCCTGCTATCCCAGTCCTGCTCCACTGGGGCCTCTGAGTCTCCAGGTCCAAGCTGAATTTGGGGTGGTTTGAGGACTCTGCTCACAGTGGAGACTTCAATAAATAACAAATTTATTGTTGCAAATAAAACCAGCCTGGAATTGGATTGTCCCTGGCGAAGCTGCTCAAGCCAGACCTGACAGAGCACCTGGCTCACTCCTGCTCTGCCTTGATACAATAAACCCATCACAGTGCTGGTTCTGATGGAATTTAAAGCCTGTTGGCCTCCAGTGGAAAATTCCTTGGAGGAAAGGCAGGGCGAGGGGTTGGCAGGCTGGAAGTGCTCAGAAAGAGGGATATCACTGACCTGATGGGGAATGGATCAAGAAAACCCTGAATTCCCAAAGCCTGGCGGAGCTCCTCCAGCCCTCAGTGTCTTCTGGTTCTGGGAAATGTCTGGGTACCAAGATGCTCCTGGAGATGCTGATTTTAAACCTAAATAGTTTTAGGAATTTCTTGGTGAAGGGATTTGCTCTGGTTTTGTTGTTTTGGGGTGGTGCTTTTGTCCTGAGCACTCCCATTTAATTGAAATTTCCCCTATAAATATTCTTATTTCAGCAGGGCCCCCTTCTCGCTTTGGTATCTCTAAAAGCATTTCTTTAAAGATATCCTGAATAAAATCATGGAATGGCCAGGGTTGGAAGAGACCTTAAATTTCTCTTATTCCAGCCCCCCATGAAATCTTATTGTTTTGACCTTCACTGGTTGCTTAAAAAAAATTTACCTGACCAAGATTATTGAGCACAGAATGATGACCGATATGGGTTTCCTGGAAAGCCCAGCTCGTTTAAGAATTAATTAAAAGTTGCCTGCTGGGGAAAGCTTGTGCAGATTTTTTAACCTTGTAGGAAAATTCTGTGGCGATGGAAATGCTCAGCACTACTCAGACCCTGTTCAGTGCTTCCACGCTGGGCAAATTCTGGCCTTGATTTTCCTTTTGGGATCCAAGATATCCAAGCAGGTTTTCCTGCCTGTTGGCTCTTGGTAGTCCCTTCTCACCCATCCCGGTGTGCACCCAAAATCGATGGCCTTCACTGGGAAGAGTCAAGGAATGCTGAGGAATTTCTTGGGATGCATTGGCTGCTCCTTCCAGATCCCTCTGCTCCCTGCAAGGCCCTGGGGTTTGGCTCCAAGGAGCTCAGCAGGAGCTTCCAGGACCTTGTTGTCCCCAAGGACCAAGCCCCAAGGTGGTGGCCCCAATCCTGGCTTTGGTGGTCGTGGCTGTGCAGAGCCAGATTTGTGGGACCCTCAGCTGAGGGTGAGGGTGGGAAAGGACCCAATTTATGGTGGGGAATGGCCTTGGGGAGTACAAACAGTTTTAGAAAAAGCTGTGGGTGTTTTCTAGGACTTCTGGAAGAAACGGGTGGGATGACGTAGCTGTCACTTGTCACCCAGGGAGGGTCCTTTGCACCTCAGGGTGGCACCGACCAGCACTGCTCTCACCAGCTCCTCTCTTTTCCCAGGACCACATTCCGGTGCCCTACCAGCCAGATTCCAGCAGCAACCCCTCGTCCACCACGTCGTCCACGCCGTCCTCGCCGGCCCCGCCGCTGCCCCCCAGCGCCACCCCCCCATCCCCGCTGCATCCGTCCCCGCAGTGCCCGCGCCAGCAGAAGCAGTTCAACCTGCCAGGTGCTGCCACCCCCTCCCCGTGTCCCCACCTGCCCCTGAGGGGGACTCGTGTCCTTGGGGTGTCCTTGGGATGTGGGTCACTTCCATCTAAATCCCTTCCTGGGTTTGCACTGGGGTGGGGAGAAGGTGGAAGCAGAAATGAGGAGAAAAGATGTGTTTAGGATAATTTAGGTTGGGAGTCTCTGGTCAAGCCTCCTGCTTGAAGAAGGGTCAGAGCCCAAGGATTGATCCAGTCTTGGAATCCTCCAAGGCTGGAGCCAGCCCAACTTCTGCTGCTCTTGAGGCTACAAAACCTTGCCAGGCATGGATTTTCTATTTTTCCATGGATTTTCCATTTTTTAACGTGGATTTCAAGGCATTTCGCCTCAGGTGCAAACAGAAACCAGGGGCTCACGTCTCAATGAGGGCAAATTGCGATGACCCTGACATGTTTTGGGGTGATGGGTCCCCAGCAGGTTGGCAGTATGTGGGGTAAGAGATGATTCTGGGAATGTCTGATGTGGCTTGTCCATGGAATCTGGACCAGGGATCCATCTGCTCCAGGATCTCCATCTCTTCAGGGATGGTGGGAGAGGCAAGGAGGTCACGGTGGCTGCAGGACACAGAAGTTATGGAAGACGGCCCAAGAAGCTCCTCCTGGGCTGAGGATGTATCAAAGCTATCCAGCATGTCTGCCTTCCTTTGGGATATCCTGCTGCCCCAGGAAAGGTCCCTTCCAGGAGGGAATGGCTCAGCATCACTCCTGGAGGTGTCTCCACCTGCTCCCAAAATAGAGCTGGTGAGGGCAGAGGAGATCTCTGGGGTGGTCTCCTGGCTGTCTCAGTGGCCGGCTTGGTCCATGACCTCCTTGCTGGACCAGCCAGAAGGTTGAGGTCCTGCACCCCCAAAATCCCAGGATTAATGAACTGGTGTGGTTGGAAGGAGGGTCAGGATGGCTTCTCCAGAGGAACCAGGCAGAATCTTCATCCTCTGTGGTGGTGCCTCCATCTTGAGCAGTCTTCAATGAGAGAGGAAGAGGAGGAGGGAGATGAGGAGGAAGTTGCCTGGCAGAATCCATCACTGCAACAACGAACACTTCCAGAACCTGTCAATCAACCACCCATCATGTCCTTGCATGCCCAGAGAGGTAGCAATCCTTGGAGTGCCTGGGATTCAGGCAGGATCCTGGAATGGCACGAGGAGGCCCTGAGCACTCCCAGGAATGGTGTGCCCCATCCAGAGGGTCAGGATTTCACCAGGCACAACCCTGAAGCCTCCAGGATCTGGGAGGACACGCCATGAGTTCTGTGCTGGTGTGACCCAGCCCAAGGAGTTCTTCCAGAGCCGAAGTATCCCGGTGTCTCAGCATCCCAATCCACCTGCTGGGCTGGCCTGGGGGAATCCAGCCTTTGGTAACCCCATCATGGGTCACTTCTGGAGCAGACACCTCCCTGTGGGGTTTATGGGACATTATTTAATGGAATTCACCCCCCTTTGGGGGACTTGGAACACATTCCCAGCTGGCAGCGATAGAGCAGGGCAGGACCAGACTCTGACATCTCTGAGGGGTGTTTACTCCCTGTTTTATTCCTGTCAGGAGCAAAATGGGATCCAAAGCAGAGCTTACTCTGCCTTCACCTTCTCAGCTCGGAAGTTTTCCATGGTTTATTCCATCAAGATGATCATCTCAGGGATTAGGATTTGAGCTTGGAAATGGTGACACAGTGACCTTGTCGTGCTGGAATTACCTTCCAGGCTCCTTTGATGTTGGTTCAGGTCCTGCTGCAGGGCTGAGGTCAGACTTTGGGGTCTCTGAGCTGGAGAGGGGAAGCTGAGCCATGGCCCTTGGGGTCTTGAAGATAAGAAAGTGACTTCTGAGCTGATGCCAAGCTCTGGTGGCCTCAACAGCTCTGAATTATTCACACCCATGAGTGCCTGCCCATGGAATTGGATCAGTCCTTGGGCTGGAGGTGGGAGCTGGTGGATGTTCCCAACACCCAGAGCTTTGGACAGTGGCTCCTGGGACTCTTTCCAGGGAGGACACGGCTCCAAAGTAAGGGAAGAAAGAGTGGAATGTTGCCCAAATGGGCAGCAGTTCCAAACCCATCACTTGGCTTCTCCATGGTGCCAAGAGGTTCCCAAATTCCACTTGAGAGCTGCTGCTGGCAAACTGGTGTCCAAACCCCACCGGTGACTTCATGTATGACATTGACGCTCTCCAAATGGTGCAGAAGATAAGATGTGTGGGGGGGGAAAAATCAATTATAATCCAGCAAAAGTCTTAATTTTTTGGCCTGGGCATCCCATGTGCCATTTTGGAATATGGAATTTTCCTTGTGGGGATATGGAAGCAGGAGAGGTTGGGTCACACAAGAGTGGCTCACACAACTGGGGTTGAGGCTTCCTGGTGAAGAACTGGGCACAGGTTGGAGCTTTTCCAGCTCCACAGGGCAGTGTTGAACCCTTGTTCCTCTTTTCCAGCCTCCCATTACTACAAGTACAAGCAGCAGTTCATTTTCCCAGGTAAGGCTCTCCAGAAGTTTTTCCTTGGATGCTGGGGTTTCTCCTGGTGGGGATGGGTGTGTGGCCAGCTCTCCAAACCCTGGATTTGTGCTGGGGAGGTCATGCTGGGGTGGGATTTCTCCCTAAAGCCTATTGAAGCTGGTGGGTTGGGTGGCCCGAAGTGACCCCCAGCCCTTCTCAGGGTGTCAATAAATTGGACCCTTTTTCGGGAGGTGAAGGGCGGGATTTAATTCCCCTGGGTGCCCCCAGAGGTCTCTGACTCCTCTCTCTTGTTCCCAGATGTGGTGCCTGAGACGCCGACCCGAGCCCCGCAGGTCGTCCTGCACCCCGTCACCTCCAACCCCATGTGAGTGACCCTCCCTCCCATCCCCTTCCCTCTGCACCCCAAATCCTACAGGCCCCCATGGGTGCTCCCCTGGCCTTGGGGGCTCAGGTGGTCTTGGTGAGACCCCAGAGCTCTGGAAGGTTGCGAAGGAGGGCAGGGGGTACATTTATAGCCCACAGCTCTTCACTGCTAGGAAAAAAAGAGAGGATTTCAATCCAAAAAAGCCCAAGCCCAAAGGATTAATTAAATTATAATTAAATTAAAAGCAGAGAACCAGCATACCTTTACCACTTCAAATATTTTCAAGCCCAATAAACTTTAGGCTGAAAGTTGGGAAAAGCAGCAACTAATCACTATTAGAGCCATCCCTCACCATCACGTCGAGCCCAAATCCATCATTCCTTGATGTCCTGGAGCCTGTGCTGCTCCAGCAGCAACATTCCCCTGTGTGTTCCTCCTGATCCTTTCCCTAAAGGCCGTTTTTGGAGGATTTCACAAGCCAGGGGTTTAAGGGATCAGGTCTGGCCCCAGTTTGTGGCTGGCTCACCCACACTTTCCAAATTCCACTGGGGATCTAGTGGAGCAAGGGATGGAACCACTGTCCCTTGGGAATTAATGGAAAAATGGTGAAGCCAAAGCCTTTTTTCCACCTCCCTGCCTAAATGAGGGACAGGACACCTTTTGGGGGGAACCGCTTTCAATAGCCAAAATCTGTGATTCTTTCTGGTTCCCTCCACACTGAAAACACCCATGGGAGCCATCCTGGGCTTGGCTGGGTTAAACACCTCTGGATCCTCGGGAGACAGGGATTTGTGCCTGGGATGGCAATGAGGAGCTGGCTGCTCCTGCAAACCACCCATCCATGGAGATGTTTTGCATCCACCTGGGCTTCCCAGGCTGCCCAGAATACCAGGATTGACCCCTCTGGGGTAGGATTCCAGGATTTATAGTCTTCAGTGGCCATGGAATGGGATGAGACTTGCAGGATCACCATGTCAGAGTGGCCTGGGGAGCAAAAATCCCCCAGAAAGGGATTTTGTTATTTATGTGATTAATAATAATAATAATTTATAATACATTTATATGATTTATATATTTGAAACCACCCGAGCTGTTCTAGCTGATCCCTTATTCAGAATTTCCCTAATTCCCCCTTAATTGTCAGGAGCAGCGAGACCCTGATCATGGACCTGGGGGTGGGAAGTGCTGAGTGATCAGGGAAAGAAAAGAACTGGAAAACCAGCCAGATTTGGATGCTTTACTGCAGGAAGAGGGTCTCTGAACCCTCCACTTCTCCAAAATGATTGAAAAACTCCTTTTCTTTCCTTCTGCACTTCTGCTTTGGCTGGTGTTGGTTGTGAAGAAATCTTAGAAATCCCTAAAAATGCCTCAAGTGTGGTCAGAGAAACTGGGTGGGGGGTAAATCTGTCCCTTCTCCTGGCTTAGTGACACCTTCTCCTCTCCAATCCCTTTACCCCCGAGGCAGGAAGAGGGAATGCTCCCCAGATCCCAGTGTTTTTCCATGGTTTTAATTCCATAATTCTTTTAACAGCCTGGAAGGAAACCCATTGCTTCAAATTGAAGTGGAGCCCACCTCGGAGGTGAGATGGCTCCTGTGCTTAATGGGCCTTGGTTTTAAGGATATCTTGGGGCACATTTCCTAGGAAATGGAGACGTTTCCCATCTGTGCAGTGGAATTGCTGATAATTGAATTAAAGTCCAGGCATCCGTGTCCCCACCCCATGGAGAGGGACCCTCCTGGGCTTCGAGTTTGGAATTCAATGAGGTTTTTTAGGAGGCATTAAAGATGTGGTGGGAGGGAAGACGAGGATGAAGCTTTTATAGGGTGTTGTAAATCCTGTAGGAAGCCTAAATGGACCATCAAGGGGTCTGGGAATAACGGGAACTAACAGAGCACAGCTCAGCTAGGGGAGGATGAAACTGTTTTAAGACAAATTAGTTAAATCTCTGATGGGTTACAATCTCAAATTTAGCCCCAGGGTGGGGTTAAATGGCTCCACAGGGAAGTGGTGGAGTCCCCAGCTCTGGAGGGATTTAAAGCCCTGTGCATGTGGCACTTGGGGACATGGGCTTGTGGTGGCCTTGGCAGTGCTGGGGAAGGGTTGGAATCTATCAGATGGCTTTTCCAACCTAAAGGATTCCATATTTCTATGGAAATCTGGGATTCTGCCAACTTTGTGTAGAATGAGGCTGCCCCGTTGGCAGTGGGAGGCACCTGCCTGGTTTCTCTGGGTCTGAGCGAGCAGGAGTTGGATCAGTGGGGCTTTCCCCACAGTTTTCTCCCTGTTTCATTGTTCCCCGTGCCCTTTGCCCACTGCAGAACGAGGAAGGCGCCGAGGAGGTGCAGGAGTCCGAGGATGACTTCGAGGAGATGAACCTCTCGCTGCTCTCCGCGCGCAACTTCCCGCGCAAGGCCAGCCAGACCAGCATCTTCCTGCAGGAGTGGGACATCCCCTTCGAGCAGCTGGAGATCGGCGAGCTCATCGGGAAGGGCCGCTTCGGGCAGGTGTTCCACGGGCGCTGGCACGGGGAGGTGGCCATCCGCCTCATCGACATCGAGCGCGACAACGAGGACCAGCTCAAGGCCTTCAAGAGGGAGGTCATGGCCTACCGGCAGACCCGGCACGAGAACGTGGTGCTCTTCATGGGGGCCTGCATGAGCCCTCCCCACCTCGCCATCATCACCAGGTTGGAATTGGTTTTTTCCTGTCCAAAAATTTGTTTTCTCTGTCCAAAAAACGCATTTCTCCCCGTCTTTTTTGCCTCCATGCAGTTGGGTTGAGTTTCCTCCCCTAAGGAAGGGAGCTCTCCATGTGCCGTATCCATGTTCTCCACGTGCTGGGGTTTGTGGTGTGGAGGACACAGCAAATCCAAAAGTCCAGGCAGGTCATTCTTCTGTAGGAGGGGAACTCCGAACAGGAATGGTTTGTTTTATCCAGGGGCAGGAAGCATCATGGAATCATGGAATTGCTTGGCTTGGGTTGAGAGAGACCCTAAAGCCAATCCAGGGCTTTAACATCTTCCACTATCCCAGGTTATTCCAGCCTGGCCTTGGGCACTCCCAGGGATCCAGGGGTGCCACAGCTGCTCTGGGCACCCTGTGCCAGGGCCTGCCCACCCTCCCAGGGAACAATTCCCAGTTCCCAATATCCCATCCATCCCTGCCGCTGGCAGTGGGAAGCCATTCCCTGTGTCCTGTCCCTCCATCCCTTGTCCCCAGTCCCTCTCCAGCTCTCCTGGAGCCCCTTTAGTAAGTGGAAGACTGGGAGGCTCCTTACAACTTTTAGGGAAGCAAGCTGGGATTTGGGGGCTTCCAGATCATCCAGCACCTCCACTGATTTCTTGGTTTCAAGGCATTCCCAAATACCTGCCCTCACTCACATTCCCACTGGGAATGCAGCACAAAGTCTCCCGGTGTAATCCATGATGTTTTGGGCAAAAAACCCCACCTGGCCTGGAGGCAAAGAGGCTGCAACTGCTCCCAGAGCAGCTGTTGTCATGGGAAATACATTTATTCCAGGGAATTCCATTATTTCCTTCGCCTCCAGACCATGCTTTCAGCCATGGGACCGGACATGGTCCTGCTTTTCATCCCACCCAGGTTATTTTCTCCCAGAGAAATTTCTCCAAGGTGAAGTTGAATTTTCCTCCTGGCAACATTTCAAAAAGCAATGGAACGGCACCAACAGCTTCCAACAGCCATCAGTGATGAAATATTGCATCATCTTTTCCTAATGTCCCTAATTTTCCCTTGAAAGTGGCACCTCCCAGTCCCTGATCCCAGATGGGGTGGCTCTGCAGGTGCTCTGCTCCCTCTTTGTCCAGAACAAAAGGATTTCACCCCAAATTTGTGTCACCTCATCCCTGCTCTGGTGGGTTCATGGATGGTGTCTGCCTTGGGAGTTTCATCCTCTGGGGTCAGGGTGACTCCAAAGCGGGGCTGGCTCTCCCCAGCTGGCAACTGGAAAAAAAGATGCCTTTTATTCAGGACCAAAAATGAGCCATCTGGGGAAAATTCCGCAGCATTTCCATCTATTGGGTAGCTCCAGGCCAAAAGCTTTTGGGAAAGTGTGCAAACACATGTATTGATGGATGAGTCAGAGCCCCCATCCATGTGTCACACCGTGTTCCCAAAGGAAAAGGCGGCGTCTCCATCCCGCTCTGCCGTCCCTTTGCAGCCCCCATTTGCTCAGCTTTTCAGGGCTATTCAGTAGCAAAACCTGGGAAATGTATTCCTTGATTCAAATTTTTTAAAATTATTTTTATAATTTGAGCCATGGCATGTTTTCTCTTCCATTTTCTATTCCAATGGGTCTTTCTGTAAAAGAAGAAAGGTGCCATTTTTGACAGTTGGACAAAATCAGTCTGTGTGCTGCTGCAGCCTCATGAATTAATGTGAGGAACGTGGAGCTCTGCTCATCCTGTTCCTCTTCCAGCTGCACTTGGTCTTGTTTTTTAAGGTCGAAATGTAAATCTATTAAATTGCCCAAGACATAACCCAAGTTCACAACATTTCCAGGCATCATTTATTTGTTCCTACAACCCACTTTTATCTGCATCCTTTGAAAGTTGAACCAATATCAGCTTTAAACCAAAGGACAGTAGGGTTAGATGGGATATTGGGACGGAATTGTTCCCCGGGAGGGTGCCCAGAGCAGCTGTGGCTACCCCTCGATCCCTGGCAGTGCCCAAGACCAGGTTGGACAGGGCTTGGAGCAGGCTGGGATGGTGGAAGGTATCCCTTCCACCTGGAATGGGATGAGCTTTAAGGTCCCTCCCAACCCAAACCATTCCATGATTCCACGAGAATTTTATAGTTGCAACTGGGAACCTGTTTGATTTCTTCTGCTTGGATTTCTGGGGTGCAGGAAAATTGATGGGGCTCAGCTCAGTTTCGGAGGATTTTTGGGAAGCCCAGGATGGTGTGAATACATATCCCATAGCCTGGACATAACTTCCAAACACAATTTTCCTGCTTTGAAGCTCCTTTTGGGCTCTATTCTGCTGTTAACTGACAGCACAGGAATCAGGATTTTGGAATAGTTTGGGTTGGAAGGGAACTCAAAGCTCATCCCATCCCACCCCCTGCCATGGGCAGAGACATCTTTCACTATCCCAGGGTGCTCCAAGCCCTGTCCAACATTCCTTGGACACTTCCAGGGATCCAGGGGCAGCCACAGCTGCTCTGGGCACCCTGTGCCAGGGCCTGCCCACCCTCACTGTGGAAAATTTTCCTTGTATCTGATCTAATCCTTGCATCCAAGGATGCTTCCTTGGTCTTTTGCTGGCTCTCCTTGTCTGCTCTGTCCTTGGCTGAACATTTTTGGGAAGTCTGGTGTGGAGAAAAGCCTTCTCACCCTGTGGAGGTTTCCCTCCCATCCACATTTCAGGATTTCCCTAAGGGATATGGCAGCCCTGAGAGCTGCTGCTTTGAGTGTTGTAGGGAATGAGGCAGGGACGAGGATGGTGTGGGAATGTCCAGGATGCTGGGAATGGTATAGGATATTTGGAATAGTCAAGGAGGTGGCATTGGGGGAGCATCACTCTTCCACAGGACTTTCCCAAAGGGACCCAAGTCTTCCTCGTGGGTTTATGGGAATAACTTTAAACCAGGCTTTTTGCTTGGAGTGGGGTAAAATCATTCCCAGCTGCCTGAGGAGGGGATTATGGCTATAATCCCAGGGATATCAGGATTCCCTCACCCTCCCTCTGCCCATTCCCAGGGCAGGACTTCTTGTGTGTGTGGAAAAGGCCACTTTTCTCCTGGGAGCCCACAAGTGGCCACTCGAGGCCGTTTTTTCCACAAAATCCTTGTAGTTGTTGCAGAAATCTCCATTTCCCTGCACGTCTGGGAGCAGCTGCGTGTCCCTGGGAAGGGGCTTCACCACGTCGTGCCACCGGCGCTGCCGGAAGGGGGTTATTTATAGCCGGGTTTATTTTTGCTTTTCCCCATCCCGACGTTTTCCTTCCTGATTGCCTGTGATATTCAGGGATCGTCTCATTAGCAGAAAGAAATTTCCCCATCCAAACAGCACGGCCCACAGGGGGAAAAATTGGAAGGGGAAACTGAGGCAGCAGCTGGCTGAGGGTGGGATAGTTGGGATTAAAAATCTGAGATTTTTCCCCACATTCATAATTTTTATGGATAAATGGGACCAGCACTGTTTAATACCTTCATCAATGATAAAAACAGTGGAATTGAGACTGGAAAAGAGAAGGCTCCAGGGAGAGCTCAGAGCCCCTTGCAGGGCCTAAAGCTGCTCCAGGAGAGCTGGAGAGGGACTGGGGACAAGGGATGGAGGGGCAGGACACAGGGAATGGCTTCCCAGTGCCAGAGGGCAGGGATGGATGGGATATTGGGAATTGGGAATTGTTGCCTGGGAGGGTGGGCAGGCCCCGGTGCAGGGTGCCCAGAGCAGCTGTGGCTGCCCCTGGATCCCTGGCAGTGCCCAAGGCCAGGCTGGACACTGGGGCTTGGAGCAGCCTGGGACAGTGGGAGGTGTCCCTGCCATGGCAGGGGTGGCACTGGATGGGCTTTAAGGTCCCTCCAACGCAAACCATTCCACAATTCCTGAATTGTCTCTTAACACGACAGAAAAGCAGAAATCCAGCATTTTTCAGCAGTGGGAGGTGGCAAGTGCAAGGAACGGTTCCATCAGAGCCGCTAATGGGTTTTCTCTTGGGTAATGAGCGCTGGGGACAATTAACATCCATCTTAATTAGTCTGGAGCAGGAGCGGGTGCGAGTCTTGGTGCTTTGAGCGCTGCTAAATGGATGGTGGGAAAGGGCGGCAAAGTCCTCAGCTGGGTGGGAATGAAAGGGCTGGAAAAACTCCCTGTTTGTTGGATTAATGAGTTGGTTTTGCTGCTGGGGAACACAGCAAAGCCAGGCCTGGGTAAACCCAGCTCCTTGGGGTTCCTGGTCCAGGCCCCCAGAGCAGGAGCAGAGGTAAAGCCTCAGTCCCCCAAGGGGCCTTCCAAGGATAAAGTCCTTTCCCAATCCTGATAAAATGGCTCCAGCCACCCATGAAAGCAGAAACTCCCACGGTTTAGGTTTCTGGGTGCTCCTCCTGAGGAAGAAAAAGGGGGATTTGAATGCTTATTGGTGCTTCCCAAGACTCCAGGAGCTCCTTGAGTCTGTAATGGAAACAGGGAATGAGCACACTGCATGCAGCTCCTGGTGGTCAGGAATGTTGTTTGGGACAAGGGAGCGAGGTTCTCCAGTCTGGGAGAAGATCTGAGCTGGAGTTTGCCTGGGTTTTGAGCTCACGCTGGTTTGTGAGGGGGATTTGGTGCAGCCTTTCCAAGATTCCTTGTGTTTTTAGTTAAAAGCTCCAATGTGGCTCTCGGAGCTTGTGCAGGAGTTTGAAATTTGCTCCCTGGGATGCTCTGGGCTGGGTTTTGGCCCTTCTCTTGTCACACCAGGATGACTTCAACTTTCCACGGTGCCACTGGTGATGCCACAAGGGCTGTGTGGCCAAGATTTATGTCCCTGCTGGAAAGACCAAGGAGAACATTGAGGAACATTAGGAATTAACCTGACCTTGGCAGAACTGTGCAAAGAGAATTAATTTGTCCAAAGTGCCTTTGGAGCAGAGGAACTTGGAAAGTTTCTGCTGGAGAGGGAACCTCTCCTAAACCCTTCCCTGGAGCTGCTGGTGGGGGGAGGAGGGAGATAAACCCAGTCCCTGGCCTTACATGAGATGTTGAAGATGAAATGAGAGTTTGCTCTTTTTTCTCTGTGGAAAACAGGTTTTAATGACAGGAACATATTCCCTGGCACTAATTAATAGGGAAGGCTTGAGGGCAAGGGATGGGAAGAATATCCACAGCACTTCAGCTGTTTATTCATGGATAACTTTAGTGCGTGGACCAAATACTGGGGTTTACTTTCATTTTATAATAGATTTCCATGCTGGATTTTGCCAATATTGAATGTTTGGCTCTGCTGCTGGGAGGAACAAACCCTTCACAAGGGACGCTCTCCCATCCCTGGACTTTGTTCCCGCTGGGCACAGAAGAGCTCTGGACAAAGCTTGGCTTTAGCCTCTCCCAGTGCCAGATCTCCTGACATTTACAGGCACAGCCCAGCTGGGAAGGATTTGGGGCTTGTAAATCTTAATGCTCAGGAAGCTGAGGATATTTAACCTGATTTGAAGGATGGGAGGAAAGGGGAAGGGTGGAAGCCATGGCACTTAAGATGGAGCAGATTGGGGGGGTCTGTTTTTTCCCTGTGGATGCTCCAGGGCATCCAAATTGTCCTTTGAGCTTTAACGAGGCACAAATTAAAGGAACAACAAGGTCAGGCGGGATGGAGCCCTGGGCAACCTGAGTGGCATCACTGCCCATGCCAAGGGTTAGAATTGAGAGGATCTGTAAGGTCTCTTTCTACCCAAACCATTGAAGGATTCTATGAAATTGGATTTTTCTCCTCAATGGACTTAAAATCAATCCTCTCAGCCTTCTTTTCCGTGCTGGAAATTGAAGGAGAAGCTCTAATTCCTGTTCAGTAGGGGAAACTGAGGCACAGAGTTGCCACCTTGTTTTCCTCCATGCCAGGCTGGAGCCGTGCACTGACAGGACAGAGGGAATGAATTCCCATGGACAGAGGGAAGGGTTAGATGGGATTTTGGGAAGAGATTCTTCCCTGTGAGGCTTTGGTACAGGCTGCCCCATCCCTGGAAAGGTTCCAGGACAAGTTGGATGGGGCTTGGAACACCCTGCCATAGTGGAAGGTGTCCCTGTCCATGGCAGGCTGTGGGATGAGATCATCTTTAAGGTCCCTCCCCACTCAAACCATTCCATGCTTCTCTGATCCTGGAGCATTTCCAAAGTGCCTTTCAGGTCCTGCCCTTCTCTCCCTACTCCTGGATGTATTTTGGGAAGGAAAGCCATGGATTCCTGTCTCCCCATACCCCATCCACATTCAAACACCCGCTTTGGGAGCCAGATCCTTCTCCTCTGCCTCTGTTGTTTTCCCATTTCCTACTTTTCAGCTGCATTCCCTTCCCTGGCAGTTAATGGAGCTCGTAGATCATATAATAAATAGGGATCGACTTCATGCCAGGCACTGGATCAGAATGGATTGACCCGTGGGAATGCACTCCCTCCCAATCGATGCCAGGCCATCAGGCTGGATAAATCTTGATAACGGCTGACAACAGCAAAGTCAATATGGGAATTAATATATACATTAAACCTGGATATATCTTCCACCGGCCGGCAGCAGCCTGAGGACAGGCCTGGAATATCCCGAGCCAAGAGGATGGTTGGGAATGGGGAGAAGCAGCAACTTGATCCTCCGTGTTTGATGTGGAAACATCAGGGCTGGCTGAGCTTTTCTTACCCACTGGAGCATCAAATCCCCTGCCGGTGGCTGCTCCAACGTGGAGGATGCTCCGGGGGGAAAGTTTTCCTTTGTGTTTTAAGGGTGTTTCCAAATGCCAGGGAAGTATTTCTGGTTTGGCCCTGATTTTCTGGGAAAGTGCTTAACACAGCGGGATTCGCTGTGCTGGAGAGGAAGGGATTTAAGGAAATGCCTTTGATTAAGTGCCCCACTGAGAGATGCTTCCAAAAAGTCCTTCCGCTCGTGCCATCTCTTCCCGTCCCTGTTGAGTGACATCCCAGCATCATTCCTGATTTTTTCTGAGCATCCTCAGTGCCTGGGATCCTCTTTGGGACAGAGTAGGGCCACCTCTGGGGTATCCATGTGCTGGCTCCCTGCCTAGCCAAAGAAAAAGATCGCTCCTGTGGCAGCAACATTAACTTTGTATTAATAATAATAATTTTTACTATTCCAAAGTGGAGCCAGGTTCCAGGGAAGCAGCCGTCTCAATCCAAAGTTTCTTTCCTTTCTCCAAAAGGGTTTTTAAAAAAATTTCTTTTCCTTCCTGAAGTTCAAAGCAGCCAGAGGAGCAGGGTGCCGAGAATATATATCAGAGTAAAGGAGGTCGAGGTGCTTCCACTCATCCCTGTGCTCCCAACCCTCCCTCTCGGAGCCGTGTCTTTTCCAAAGGCAGCAAGTGGCACCTGGAGCGTGGTGTTTTTTCGGATGACTTGTTTGCAAGCCTGGCTTTAGCTAAGCCCCAGGGGCTGCTTTGCATTCACCTGGCTCTGAGCTCTTCTCCCCACAGCTGGAGAAGAGCTCGTCTCCTCTATTTCCTCCAAATAAAAATGCATGGAGTTGGCTTTTTCCAAAGAACTTGTTTTTTTCTGAGGCGACGATGGAGTTGGAGCTACTTTTCGGGGAGGCAGATCCCCTCCTCCTCCTTTTCCTCCTCCTCCTGCAGCCCTTGTGGTTTGGCTGTAGTTATCTCGCGTGCCAGCTGCCGGCAGGAAGATTTTGCTGCCTAAGTAATATCCATCAAAAGCCGGTGCTTCCATCGGCTGGAGATAGCGGGATGAGGGGAGCGTTGGCTCTCCAGGGCTTTTCTGTTTCCTCCTGCTGGTTTGGCTCTGCAGAGGCTCCTCCATGAGAAGTAGGAGGGTCTCTCCCATCTCTGGGCTGGGAACGTGGGCTCTGCTTGAAATGGCAGGAATTTAATTCCCTGGCTTCCCGTTGAGGTTGCTTTGCGTTCGGTTGGAATGGGGTTGGATGGGATGAGTATTTCCAGCCTGGGGTCTGCTGGATGCTGGTGCTCAGGTCACGCCTTTTCTGGCACTGAATTTTGGCTGCTGCTTCCAGAGAAACACAGAATTGTTTAGATTGGACAAGATCCCTAAGATCGTCAATTCCAGCCATTCCCCCAGCGCTGCCAAGGCCACCACTGATCCGCGTCCCCAGGTGTCACAAGAGCTGTTAAATCCTCCAGAGATGGGGACTCCAGGGATGTGCCAGGGCTTGACAGCCTTTTCAGTGAAGAAATTTGCCCTCATATCCTAATTTTTCTTCTCTAGTCATGGTCATGGAGTATGGATATAGAGGGCTGAGGAATTTCACCCTGGATGCTGCCACAGCTTGCTCTGGCATTGGCAGGGAATCAAGGGGGCGAAATTCCTTATCCATTTAGAGGAAAACAAAACCTCGGGATAAAAATGAACCCAAAGCTCTCCCTCTGCTGCTCTTACAGCGCTGTTCAATTTCCCTTTGTGTGAAGCACCTCAGGAGCTGTTGAGTTCCAAAAGCACTGTTGCCAGATGCTGGGAAAAGAGAAAAACAAGCCAATATATGGGAGCAGCTGGAAAACTTCCTAAATAAGTCAGGAATGTGCTGGAATGTGCAGAGCTTCTTCTTTCCCTCTGTGGTCCTGCTCAAATGAAATCAAATAAGTCCTGGCTCAGTGGTTCCTGTTGCTGTTTCTTTCTTAACATTCCCCAAAGGGTCCTTTTTCCATGAAAACCTCAAAGTGGGTAAACTGCTGGGGAATGTGGGAGCATCCAAGCATTCGTTGCCGTGTCTTTCTTCCAGCACAGATGTAACCTGGGAGCAGAGGTATTTTTATATGAAAGCATTTTTTATTAATTCCCCACCTCGCTCTCTTCTCCAGTGTCTCCCCTGGGTCTGTAGTTCTGGCTGTCTCCATGGTATCCAAGCTGCTTCCCTATAAATCCATATCCCAGCAAGGAATGAACTTCCCGGGGTCTGGCGTTTATCACGTCTTTAATTGAATGGGCGTTTATGCGGATGGGAAGAGGGAAGGGAAGCACAAAGCTCCTGGAGTGATGGAATGTGCCCCACAACTGCCAGGCCATTGGCTCAGCATGATCTCTGCTCCAAGCACGAGCCAGGATGGAGTCTCCATCAAGGCAGAGGTGTTGGCCATCAATGTAGCATGATGGCCACCAATACAGAGGTGATGGCCACCAATGTAGAGGTGGTGGCCACCAATGTAAAAGTGATGGCCATCTGTGTAGAGCTGATGCCCATCAGTGTAGAGATGATTGCCACCAGTTTAGAGGCGGTGGCCACCAGCATAGGAGTAATGGCCGTTGATGTAGAGACAATGACCGCCAATGTAGAGGTGCTGGCCACCAGTGCAGAGCTGATGACCTTCAATATTGCAGAGAGGGGTAAAAAACCCCAAGGGATGGAAGACGGATGAGGCTGTTTTCCCGTGGAGCAGCAAAAACACCCAGAGGCAGCGCTCCAGCTCTTCCTCCCTCATCCCAAATTGTTCCTCTGCGAGCTGCCTTGGCTTTGCTCCCGCTGCTGATGTCTCCAGCCCACATTGGGAATGCAGAGTGTTTATAAAGCAATTTGGGATTTGGCTTGCTTGGCTGCACACTTCAAAAACTCATTTTGAATTGAGAGTGGCATCTGCAGCAGGATGGGGCTGGGCCTGTCCTAATGCCGGGAAAGGCACCGGGATGTGGATGTGCCATGGGATGAGGTGCACTCCTGAGGAATCCCAGAAGGACCTCTGCATCTCTGTCCCAGCCACCCCCCGTCTCTGGATGGCGTTTGGTCACCTTGTGGCACCGAGTCACATGTCATCAATTTGCTCTGCCGCCAGCTGGGACAGAGAAGTTTGGGAGAAGAAGACAAGAATTCCTTATGAATTTTCTCTTCAGTGCTGAATAACCCAGGATCCATCTGAAGATGCAAATTATCTGCCTTGTTTTTGGTGTCGAGCGGAGGCATTTTGTGGCCTTGTCATCCACAGCCGTGTCCCTCAAAGCCAGGCTCAGCGGAGACCTCTCCAAGTGGAAAGGCAGAAGACTCCGAGCGTGCCCCGGGTGCTGCTCTTTGTCCTGCCCGAATGGAGAGCGATTGAGGAATGAGGAGAAGCGGAATGTGGAGCTGTGCCATGAAAAGGTTCTGCAGGTGGTGGCTGAATGGGCTCAGGTGCTGCATAAAAGGTATCAACCGGGCTTTATCTCCGTGTTGGCAGCTCCTTATCCATCAAGAAAAGTTGGATGTTCCGGTGCGGCGGGCGCTTGGTGAATTCATTCGGAGCCGTTATTCATCAAGGGGAGGGGAGAAGCACCTGGGCTGCTTTGGTGGCTCTGCCAGGGTCTGAGGAACAGAGGTGACAGGGACATGTCCTGGTGCCACCAGCCCAGGTCTGACTGTTCTCCTGCAGTGGCTCCATCCGCTGGGAAGGATTTGGGAATCCTGTAAATGAAGTGGAAAGATGGGAATCTCACCAGCAAAGGGATGCAAGCTCCGCTCTCGGGGATATCTCAGCAGTTCAGAGAGGCAGAAATGTGAGGATTTTCCTCTAAACAACCCTTTCCCAGGAAAACAGCTGATCTTAACTCGCTGTAGGGCTGGAATACAGCCCTGTTCCAGCGCTAATCCACTCATTGCATTTCCAGTGTCAATTTGTGACCAATTCAGATCAGAGGCAACTGGCTGTAAAAAGGTTTTCTCTGGGAGAAAACGTGTTTTCCAGGGGTTGGGAAGGGCTGGGGGAACTTCTGTGTATGCAGGCAGGTCATGGAGGTGGCAAAAGGCTGTTGTGTGGCACAGCTTACAGCTCAGTGGGTTTATGTAGCAAATTAGTGTAGAAAAACAGAGGTGGTGGAAGGACAATTCATGTCCGTCGTTGTTCTGCACGCTTTGATTCATTCCGGTTACAGAAATCCGGGGATTTTATCACTGATTTCCAAGTGCTCAGATCCTCATCTCCAGCAAATTCTTATTTGACTGCAGCTCAAGTGTTGCAGGAGATGGGAAGATGGTTCAGAGGGAGCGCAGCTGCCTCGGGGCTAAATCCAGCTGGGATGCTCAGGGAGGTGCTGGGACACCTGAGCAAGGAAAACCATCCCTGGGGAGGCACTCAGGGATGTGTGCCCAAATCCCCACTGCAACTCACTTGGTGCAGCAGGACAATTCCAAACACTCCCAGTGAGGAAATATTTGGAAGGGTACTGTTGTCTTTCCAAAGCCCATGGGATGTGGGGATTGATCCCATTTCTGTGTCACTGCTTGTCCTGAAAATTCTGCTCTCTGCCCATGGAGTGATGTGGAGCTTCTGCCTTAGGAGCAGGAGGATCCTTTGTATCCGTGAGCTTCTGGAGGTTGGGGTTCTTATGGGTTTCATGGACTCATGGAATGGTTTGGGTGGGAAGGGACCTTAGAGCTCATCCCATTCCACCCTGTGCCATGGGCAGGGACACTTTCATTATCCCAGGTCCATCCAAGTTGTTCCTACCCATGGCAGAGGCCTGGAATTATCTGGTCCTTGAAGTCCATTCCAACCCAAACCACTCTGATTCTCTTTTATGATTCTGTGATTATTTTCACCCAAAAAGGACAAAACCTCTCCCAGGAGATGAATCCAAACCAGTACATGCTGGAATTCCCAGGGTGGGAGGAACTGGGCATGGGGAAAGCAGTGGAGCTGAGTTGAGGGAGAGCAGCAGAATGAAACCCCAGAGCTTTTTATTTGTTAACCAGAACAGAATAAAATCAACATATGCAGTCACCAAACCTCTTTACCAAGCTGTGTGTTGGGTGTTTTATTTCCCAGGCACAGGTATCCAGTCTCATCTTTCCAAAGTTGCCTGGAATGAGCGTGGGCGGATAGTGAAAAGCAAAAAAAAAAGCTCTTTTTTTGTGGGCGGGAGTCGAGGCAGCAGCCACCCACGTCCTCCATTATGATATTCAAATGTCAATATATTTTTAATTGGTTTATATCCACCCCCCCCCCATCCAGCTGCCTTTGGTAATTAAGGCTCTGTAAATAGATTTTACTGTAATTGGTATGAGAAGGAAAATTGGAGGACATTGTACAGTGCTTGGGGTTAGTTTGGGGGATTTTTTTCCCTCCCTGTTTTTCCTCTTTTGACTTGTTTAACATCTGTGAGCTTTGGATCCCGAGGGAGGAGGGAGCCACAGCCAGTTCTGCACAAAAACTCGGAGGCAGGAGGACCAAGTGGTTTTCTCTGGGCTGGGACACAGGGAAAAGCCAGGGGCCAGCCCAGGTTGTCCCTTGTGGCACCACGGTGGTGCCTCCAGGACACGCCAGGAGCACTGAGAGCTCCTTCCCAGTGCCAGACTGGGAGAGCCCCCAGTTCCCTGCAGAATCTTCACCCTGCCTCAAGCCAGGAGGCCAAAACCTGTCCAAAAGCCTGTGATTGTTTACAGTTCCCTGCTTTATAAATTGGGGCTGTTTCTCCAGGAGACTTTGTAACTTCTCTTTCCCTTTTCCTGTCCTTCCAGCCTGTGTAAAGGACGGACTCTCTACTCCGTGGTGAGGGACGCCAAAATTGTCCTGGATGTCAACAAGACGAGGCAGATAGCACAAGAAATTGTGAAGGTATGGTCTGGTGGGGTCTGGATCCAGCAAAAAACACGGCCAAGAGCCCAGCCCAGTCGTTCTGGGGAGCAGGAGAGGAGCAGCCAAGGATTCTGAGCAGGATAGCTCTGCTTGGCTTTAAAATCTGAGGATTCTGGGCAGGACAGAACTCCTTGGTTTTAAAATCCAGGTGTCTTCGACCTCTCTCATGTGGCTGAATTGGGGTGGCACCAAAGCTTCCATAGGTCCCCATGCTTGGGGTTCATCCTGGCCACTGCTCCTCTTCCCCGCTGGAATTTCAGGTGTTTAAATCCAGCATTGCTGCCATGGGGGAGTTCCTGGTGGAATATTCCTCTCCTCTTGGAAAAAAAAAAAGTAATAATCATGGAATACAAGAATGGCTTGCATTGGAAGGGAGCTTAAAACTCATTCCATTCCTCCCCTTACCATGCGCAGGGACATCATCCACTATCCCAGGCTGCTCCAAGCCCCATCCAGCCTGGCCTTGGGCACTTCCAGCATTCCCAGTATTCCCATAAAACATTCCCAGAGCTGAGGCTCCTGGAGAAATCCGTGCTATGGTGCCACAACGCCAAGCTCACATATGTTTTCCAGAGCTAAAAACGGTTCTCCTGTCCCAGGGATGACTCCAAGTGCATCTTCCACACTTCAGACGTGTCCCTATAAACAATCCCGAGCAGGATCCTCTCGTGACACGGTGGAGTGGCCGGGAATTTGGGTCCTGAGCCCTCACAGCTTCCCATGGGATGTCAGCAGCAGCACTGAGGTGTTGAGCTGTCTGCCAGACTGGGGCTGTGCTGTGATTCCAAACATATTTATCACCAGAAATGTTTGGCACATGCCCTGCCATGAGCTGTGGCAGTGCCCCTGTGCCCTGCTCAAGGTCAGCCAACACTTCCACCCTGGAGCCCAAACCTGGAGCTGATCCCACATTTAACTGAGGGAAAACAACAGAAAATCAGGTTTTCTGGCAGACCTTAGCCCCCCCTTAAATATTCAAACCTAGGTTAAAAGCAGAATATGTTCAGCAATACTTCCTGGCCGGTGCCTTTTCCCTGGACGGTCCTTATTAAATTGCCTATTTTTTGTTTATTTAGACCCAGTTTTAACTTTAAAAGTTTAAATTCCTTCAATCCCCCTGGACTCTCCAGGCAGGAGCTGACAGGTGAGCACAGCCTGAACCTTTAGCTACCTCAGAGCCATGGCCTGAGCTGGGGGTGCCTGAGGCAGCCCAGAGCCTCTTCCTTCCTAATTCCTACTTCTGATCCATGTTTGCCACCTTTTAGACACGGATTTTTCCTGCTGAGCAAACACTTGAAGCATCACAGTCTAGCCTTGTATTTTTTCCCCCTTTTTGTGCTCAGGGCTTTTTCCTTCCAGATGTTCCCAGCAGGAATAACAGCTCCGTTCAGCCCCTTTCCCTGCGTGGGTTCCTTGCTCCGTGTGGGTTTCGAGGATGAGGCTGAGATCCTTGTTTTCTGCAGCTGGTGTCTGTTGGAACAGGTTGGAAACTTCCAGCCTGTGGTGTTGAGAGGCAGAGGGACTTTGTATCCGCTGCAAATCCCTGGAGGAATTAGCAGAGCTCCAAAGGCTCTCCCTGTGTACCAAAGGGAATTCCTGGATTGTGGAATTGTGGAATTCCTGCCACATTGCCATGACCCAACCGTGTGGCCCGTTCCTGCTGAGGAGCAGCTTCCCAACCTCCCCATCTCTGCCCACCAATCTCCAGCAGATGTTTTGGGGGACTTGGAGGTGGTGGGTGTTGGGAAGGGAAATCCCAACACCTTGGCTTGGAGCTGCATTGTCTGGAGGCTTTGGATTTGCTGCACAGTCGCAGCAGTTGTTGGATTTTATCCTTTGAGTCCTGGAATGTGACGGGAGAGCTGCTCAGCTCCTTGGATTAGTGGGTGCAAGGTTATCCCGAGATCCTGGGGAGGGGGAGGATGGTTGATGCCGGGAGCGGTGCCGGCAGAGGGAGCTGGCTTTTCACACAGCCGAGCAAATGAAGGCATTACTGGGCCCAGAGTGTTTCCTCAGGGATCATCCCAGGGGCTGAGGTGGCAGGGCTGGAATTTGCTGTGGGATCTGCATGGAGCGAGGTGAGGGACTGGGGTTTGCCCAGAGAAATTCCTTCAGCAAAGGCCGGGCTGTGTTTGATGATTCCATGGAGATGAGCTCTCCGCTGGAATTGGGAGCAGGTGGGAGCCAGGTCCTGATGTTGCTCTGGGGTCCCGTCACCCTCAAACAATGGGAAGGGGATGCAGAGCATTCCCGTGGCACTGGGGTTCATCCATGGATGCTCAGGGCCCTGCAGCGCACCTGGGCAGGCAAACATTGGAATGCTGTTCTTGCTCCACCCTGGCACTTTCTGGAAGTGACAGTGACATTTGAAAGCTGATTTTTAAACCTCATCATTATTTCATGCGCTGGGAACTGGAGACCCCTAATTAATCCCAGTGCCTGGAATGGTCCTGGCATCCAGCCCCAAATCCTTTCCTTCCTTCAGCATCCCTTGGCAGAAGCTCTGTAGGATTTTCTCTCCACGGGGAGCAGTGAAACTCCCATATCTTGCTGGGTTGGGGTGTTTTTCTGTTTGTTTTCCCACTTTTTCCAGATGGTGGAATTTGGATTGGGCTTCTGGCTCCACATCAGCCACCAGCTTAAAAATAAATTCTTCTCGCACAGCCTGCGTGGTTAATGATGATAGATGAAAAGATGAGACTCAGGATGGATGGATGGATCCCCACGGAATTCCAGTTAATAAATCCCCCTTTTCAATTGCCAGACAACCAATATTCCCTCTTAAGCAACAGTTTGCCGGCCTGTTGGGCATTGATCCTTCAGCAGCATCCTGCAGATCAAGTTTTTCCCGAGTCTGCTTAGGAGAGTGAAAAGTGGGACAGCATGAAAATCCCTGCTGAAGTTGGGATAAATGTGTTTTATCCCCCTCCCCATTCCCAGAATTATCCCGCAGAGCTGAACATCCGCCACGCGGAGCTGCCGGCAGTCTGCTTGATTTGCCGAGGCTAAACAGGAGAGTTTGAATTTCCCACCCATGGCCTTTTTGTGCCTCATTAGCAGTAATTTTAATTAACCGCCGAGCAGTTTTTCCTGGGGGGAAGGAATTAAGGCAGGACTCCTGCAAGGCGCCAGTTTCCAGGCGGATGGGGCCGTCGGAAGCGCCGATGGCTCCGCCAGGGCTGTGGGGAGCGGTGACTTATTACCCTCCTCTGCCAGCCCCCAAAAAAACGGAGGCGAAAACATCATCACCATCCATTTCCCAGCAGAGGATTCCAGGGGAGCGGCTGCCGGGTGGATTTGCTGCTCATTTTTCCTGTGGAATCAATTAATCAGGAAGATGAGTGGGCGCCGTGGCAGCTGGGACACCCACTCCACAATCCCATCTCCCTCCAGGAGCCCATCCCCTCCAGACACTTTCCCTTCCTGCAAGGCCCTTTGGGGATGTGGTCCAGCTTGGATGTGCCCTGGTGGCTGATGGATCCCATGGGAATGCCGCCACTCTGGCGTTATCCCGCCCGTTTGTGCCGCTTGTGTAACCTCGGGCTGTTTTCCTCTCTCTGTTCCATCCCAGGGAATGGGATACCTGCATGCCAAGGGCATCCTCCACAAGGACCTCAAGTCCAAGAATGTCTTCTATGACAACGGGAAGGTGGTGATCACCGACTTCGGGCTCTTCAGCATCTCCGGGGTTCTCCAAGCGGGCAGGTAGGAGGACATGGACACACTGGAGCTCCTCCCATGCCCTAAAGCTGGGAATGTGAGGAAAGATCCCAAAAAATCCTTCTCCAAGTGATTCTTTGTGTCCCCAGCCTTGGCAGGCAGGAGTTCAAGAGGCCTTTGAGTGTCGTGGGGCTGCTCTGTTTGAGGGGAGTTGGTTTTGATCCGTAGGAAGGAACACAATGCCATGTGTGCCTCCGGAGTTTTGGTTCAGAGAGGCAGATTGTGCCCCTTGGACCAACCTCTTCCCATGGGATGCATCATTTCCATGGCCAAACCACCCTGCAGCCAGCCAGGAGGTGCTCCTGTGGCAGCAGGGCTGGCTCATTCCTTCGCTTTTCCTTTTCCATCGTTATAATTCCCTGGCATCTGCTTCTTCTCCTGCCTGGATTGAGTGATGCCATCCCTGTGCTGTCCCCACTCCTGTGACATTTTGGGAGTCACAGACATCTGGCCATGGTGTCTGTGCTGGGCATGGTGCAAGACACGGAAAAAGAGAGCCAAGCTTGGGACTTTCACAATATTGTGACATTTTGGGGTTTTGGAGGGTTTAAATCTGAAGGTTTTGGTAAATGTTCCTTATTAAATTTCTTTTCCTGGTACTTTGGGAGGTTTTCCAGCTGTAGGAATGGCAGGGAAAAGAGTTCCAGCAGCTGTGGAAAGGAGGAAAAGCAAAGCTGGGGTGGGAAAAGGAAACAGAAGTGGGGAAGGAAGAACAGAGATCATATTTTCCATGTTTTTTCAAGTGGGGAATAAGAACACTGCTGACTTTTCCTACCTTCCCCACTAAATCCTTTGTGTTGGATTTCCCTCTAAACCCTTTGCGTAGGGAGCAGCACAGCCCAAGCTTGGGCAGTTTTCTCCTGGTGCTTCCATATTCATGGCAAAGACACTCAGGAGGTAAAAAGCACTTTGGAAATGATGGATTTTTCCCCCAATTTCCCAGTGATTATTTCAAAGGAGTAGAGGAAATGGCAGCGGCCACCTCTCTCCATCCCACACCGTGCACTTCCAGATTTTCCACACTGCCTGGATGAATACCAATGGATTTCAGCACAAACTTGGCCAAAAACTTTGGAAAGCCAGGAAATCAGGATCTCCCACTGTGGCAAATTGGGATTTGCTTCTGTTTTGGCTGCTGGGTGGGGGGTTTGGGATTCAGGTCCTGCCAGGAGGAAAGGACAGCTCATTCCAGCAAGGAATGAGGATTTGGGCAAAATTGCCCAAGTTTTGCCAGGAATCTTTGCTGTGAAGGTCAGGGATGCTCCAGAGATGGAATGAGAAATGGCGGGATGGGGTTTCTGATGAGGTGGCCGATGTGTGGCCACCTCTGCCCAAGACTGGGATGTCCCTTGTGGGGTTAGAATCCAGGAGATGACTCAGGAGAGGAAGGATGGCCAGGAAAGCAAGGCTGGATGGAAATGAGCATGGTTTTGCTGGAAAAATGGAGAAAATGATAAAATGTGTGCCCTGGGCTGCTGGTAGCAGATACTTTCTGCTGGAAGGGAGCTGAGAGGAGAGCAGGGATCCACAGCCACCATGAATTTTGGAACAGGAAGTGTCTGCATGTCTGATCTCCCCTTTTCAGGGAGGATTTTTGCTGGTTTTGGTGTCTCTCAGATGAAGACAGGAGATAAATACCAATTTTAGGTCCTTAGAGGCTTGAAAAAACATCTATTAGGAAGGAAGTAAATTTTTGGAGGTCAGATGATGGTGACATTTCTTCAGCTGGTTTTGCTGGGGCTAAAACACTTCCTGCAGAGATTTGGTGACCTGGGGTCTCATCCCGCTGAAATCAGATTTATTCTTCCTTTATTTGAATGTTCTTGGGCTCGGTGGGGCTGCTCTGGAATTAGGAGGAGCACGAGGTGGGTCTTGAGGAGTCTGAGGAGCTCTTCTGCTCCTGCTTTTGGCCTGGGGGTAGCTTGGAAGATGCTCAGCTGGGTGTGGTTGTGAAGTCAGGTAAACTTTGGTCATAAACCCTCAAACTGCTGTAATTGAGCCACTTCTGGGACCCCATTGAAGCCCAGCCCTCACTGCTGGGAGCTCATAACCCACAGAAGCTTTGCCAGGGATGAGCTGTGTATGCCAATCCAGTCCCTGGAGCATCCCGAGGCTGCCTGTGGAATGTCACAGAGCAGAAATAAAGGCAGAAATAAAAGCTCCAGGAGCAAACCCAGCCTTGCTGAGGGTGCTGGAGCAGATCCAAGTGCTGCCCGCTGCATCCCGGGAAAGAGAGGCAGGCACAGGGAAGGATGAGCCAGCCCAAGCCTTTTTAATTGCCCAGGTGCTTAATGCTGGTTTGTAATTAAGAGCTGGAGGGTGGAGGGGGGTGTTGGGCAGCTGAAAGCCTCCCCTCTGTGCCCAAGAGCTTTTCCTGCCACTCCGGAGGGTCCGAGCGGCGCCGGAGCCGCTGATTGCCGTGGAGACTCTGAGGCGTGGATGGAGAGGAGCCATGGACACCCCAGAGGGGACAAGGAGCCTTCATCAGCGATTCCCTGGAGTGGCAGTGTCCCTCCCGAGGGAGGGGGTCCCTCTGGTCACAGCCAGAGCTGTCACTGGGAATGGGGACGGCTTTGCAGGCAGGAGGATTTGGATTGTGCCATTTTGGGATTGTGAGTCAGCTTTGAGGTGGAACCCCATCCCTGGATGGTGTCCCGTGGGATTTTAGCCCCAGGCTGATTCAGGAGGACAGATGACCCCACAGCCATCCCTTAGCCCTGTTCATCCCCATATTTGGGAGGGTTCTGGGCACAAACAGGGAGAAATTCCTGGCAGGAGCCAGGCTCTTCCCTCTCCAGCCCAACGTGAGGTGGGACAGTTTTGTTCCCTCCTGCTGCTGAACCTGGGCTCAGACACACGATGGAGCTGCCTCAGGTGTCACCACTGCTGATGATCCAGGGGTTTTGAAGCCAGCAGTGTATCCCAGGTGCCTGCTGGAGGGTGTAAGGGATGGAGAAGTCACCAGTGTCATCTCAGCTGTTGGCCAAAGGATTCCAATGTGTTTATCCCGAGCAGGGGGAGCCTGGGGAGGTGGAGGAAGAAGAGATGAGGTGAAATGAGGGGTTGTTACAAAGCCAGGCTGCTCCCATGGGAGGTACCATTGGAGGCTTGGAGGAGGGGCTGTTTTGGGGCCAAACACCTGAAAACACCAATTCCCAGGCTGTTACTTAGGGTTTGCTTGGAACAGGCACTTTGTGGTCCCCAGTCCAACTTCCTGCTCCCACCACAGTACTGGGGGAATTCATCCCCACTTTACCCCCAGATCCTTTGAGGGGTTTTGTGCAAAGGGCACAGCAGGAGCCCCAGCAGACTCTAAATCCCCATCGCCAGCATGGAAGAGCCAAAGTTCCCCTAAAGCATCATCCCGTGCCCCAGTTTTGTCCTGCTGCCTGGCAGGGACATTTCTCAGAGCAGGGTTAAAACCTGACTTTGCAAGGATGATGTGGGGAAAACTAGGCTTAAAAGCCTTGGGAAGAGGGTGGGAAGTGGGGCTGTGATGCTGCTGTGCTCCAGGGTACCCAGGTCCCAGCAGGAACCTGGCTCCATGTCCCAGCAGGAGACACCATCCCATGCTCCACTTTTGTCCTGCTGCCTGGCAGGGACAGCTGCATCAACATTTCCAGAGCAGGGTTAAAACCTGACTTAGCAAGGGTGGTGTGGGGAAAACCAGGCTTAAAAGCCTTGGGAAGAGGGTGGGAAGCTGGAGATGTGGTGGTGCTGTGCCCTGGGGTACCCACAGCTCCAGCTCCATGTCCTGGCAGGAAGCACCATCCAATTTTGTCCTGCTGCCTGGGCAGGGACAATGATGCCAACATTTCCAGAGGAGGGTTAAAACGTGACTTTACAAGGATGCTGTGGGGAAAACCAGGTTTAAATCCCTGGGAGGAGGGTGGGCTGCTGTGGATGCAGCGTGCTGTGGGCAGGGGTAGCCACGGCTCCGTGTCCCGGCAGGAGGGAGAACAAGCTGCGGATCCAGAACGGTTGGCTGTGCCACCTGGCCCCCGAGATCATCCGGCAGCTCTCTCCCGACACCGAGGAGGACAAGCTGCCCTTCTCCAAGCACTCGGATGTCTTTGCACTGGGGTGAGTCCCGGGGCAGGGGTCTGGCGTGGTTGGGTCAGGTGGGAGCTGCTCTGGGCACAGGAGGGGATGAGGACGCTCTTGGTTTGTCCCAAATCCAAGGGGATGCTGCCGGATGGAATTCCCATCGCTGGGCTGGGAGAACCTTCCTGCTTCGAGAAATTTGGATTTAAAGCTTCCTTAAATCACCAAATCCCCCTGTTTTAAACCAGGCTGGCTCTGGGTAATGGGATCCAGAGTATCCTGAGGATGCCATCTGGGGTGGGAACAGAGCTCTGGGAGCCCCTGGAGACCCCAATTCTCCAAATTACCAAATGCTCCTGTTTTGGATTAGAGTGGTGCTGGGCACCGGGATCCAGAGTATCCCACTGGGAATGCCAGCCTGGCATCATCTCTGCCTGCACCCTCCTGGGGCAGCTACCAATGAGGAGGTGCTTGGATGATGGAGATGTCAAAGGTTGGGGACACAGCTCTGGGTGCCCCTGGACAGCCCAATTCTCTCTAAATTACCAAATCTTCCTATTTTGGCCACAGACCTGGGTGGCTCCAGGTAATGGGATCCAGAACATCCTGAGAATGCCAGCCTGGCTTCATCTCTCCCCTGCATCCTCCTGGAGTGGGAACTGTGGAGAAAGTGCTTGGGTGATGGGTGGGGATGCCAGAGGTTGGGGACACAGCTTTGGAGCCCTTGGACACCCCAGTTCACCCCTCCAGCCTCTGCAGGGGGCTGATGGTGGTGCCAGCCTTACAAGCAGTTGCCAAAAGCCAAGAAAATGAGAATTCCTAAGTTTTCCCCAGCAAACCAGTTCATTCCTCCTGACCTTTTTCTGCCCACAAACCTCCCTGAGGGCACGAGCCCAATTCCACCCCACTAAACCTTTCCCAAAACCTTTCCTCTTTACCCAGAGGATTAATTTTCTCATGGATGCCTCGAAGGCTGTGGGATTAGGGAGCGTGGGCCTGTTATCCGAGGCAATATTCCCATCAAACCTGCAGTAATTACAGCTGGAAGGGTCTGGCTCTTTTTTTTTTTTGGCCTCCCTGAGGTACAACTTCAGCACAGAAATAAAGAGGTAATTAAAGGATCGTATCCAACTAAGTGAGAGTGGGTGGGGAGATGTAATTTTCCCTTTTTTTCCTCAGTTGTGAGCTCTGCCCTTATGGAAAGCGTGAGTTTCCTGAAAAGATGAAAAGGTTTCCCCACGTTTTCCCTCTTTATTGTTTCTGCTGCTCTCCATCAAGCCCGGGAGGCTCAGGGATGATCCAGAGGGGTCACTTCCCTCCAGGGATTTGGGGATCAGGGAGAGCAAGAGGAAAAGATCTTTTAAAGATGACAAAAACTCCCAGTGAGAAACTGGAATTAATGCCTTGGATGTGTTAAATCCAATCTGAGAGTGCTTGGATGCTCCTCCTGAAGATTTTGTCCTGTGCCCAAGCCCCCATTCCTCTGCACCCACATAATTCTCCCATTATTCAATTTTTTTTTTCTTGTTTGAGATTTCCAGACAAACTGTGCAAAATCCGAAGAATTCAAATTCTTGAAATCAGGGAGCTTCCCTAACCCTTCCCTAACTGGGAGGAATCTTTCATTTATCAGACAGATTTTGTCCACCCTGGTGTGATTTAACTATGGGTTTTGATACTTCTAATGGTCACAAGGGCATCCCTGGGAGGGAAAAGCAGGTCCAGGGAATTTGCCTTGGACATTGGGGCTGGCATTGTGGGAATCCAGGCCGTTCCAGGCTCCGGGTGCCAGAAAATGATGATGCAAAACTTCCAGGCAGTAGCGGGGGCGGAAAACCACAGATGATGCCCTTGTTTTGGGATATTCCCTTGGATTTGGGATTCCTCACAGAAAAGAGGGCTTGGCTTAACGATGAGAACAGGAGCAGATGGCCGGGGCTTCACGTGGCCATCACCTGGTAAGGACACCTGGGATGGGTCATGGCACGGCTTGGACAGATTTTTGGAGCTTGGAGAGCTTTTTGGAGGAGAAAAAGGGAAAAGCTGGAGTGAAAGGGAATTCTTGGGCTCATCCCTTCCTGGAATTCTGCTGGAGTGGCAGCTGCATCCCCACCATCCTCTCTTCAGCTGCTCCATGGGCAGTGCTGTTGCACCCAGGTGGGGCAATCCCACTTGATGTCACAGCATGGCTCTGCCTGGGCCTCCATCAGCCTCTGTCCTCCTTCCCACGGGTTGGGATCTCCCCTGGTGGGAATCAGAGCTCACTGCAGGGAAATGGGAGAGGTGACACCTCTGTATCGAGGGCTGAGCACCTCTGGTGTCACCCGGGATGAAGCCTCTCCCGCACAAGGTGGTTCTGGAGCAGGGAGAGATGTTGGATGTGGGTGCGTTGGCTGGACACCTCCCCATCCTGAATCCCTGCTGGCTGCTCCGTCTCTAATTCCCAGCGTCTCCCAACAGCACCATCTGGTACGAGCTGCACGC
Source organism: Chloebia gouldiae (assembly GCA_003676055.1). Classification (NCBI taxonomy): domain Eukaryota; kingdom Metazoa; phylum Chordata; class Aves; order Passeriformes; family Passeridae; genus Chloebia; species Chloebia gouldiae. Next base: position 1,652,099 of record QUSF01000052.1, on the reverse strand, counting down.
CCGGGAATGGCCCTTCAAGACGCAGCCAGCAGAGGCAATAATCTGGCAGGTGGGGAGAGGGATGAAGCCCAACCTCAGCCAGATCGGGATGGGCAAGGAGATCTCGGTAGGTGCTGCGGGGCCCTGTGTGGGTGTGCATGGGTTGGGACATGGCTGGTGGGGCCCTTGGAAAAACCCTCTGGATCTGCCCATCTCATCCAGCCAGGCCTGGTCCTGCTGCTGAGCTCAGCTTGAGTGTTCCCTTTGCTCCAGCCCTTCCCAAGGATGTGGGGATGGAGATGGGTGCTCGTGGGATGGACACCCCCCCTCCATCCCAGCCTTTCTTGAGGATGTAGGGATGCAAGTGGGATTCACATGGGTTGGGCACATTCCCTCCATCTCAGCCTTTCCCAAAAATCCAGTGGTGGAGATGGCTCCTCATGGGATGGATACATTTCCTCCATCCCAGCCCTTCCCAAGAATCTGGTGATGGAAACGGGGTCCTCATGGGATAGACATGTTCCTTCCATCCCAGCCTTTCACAAGAACCCAGTGATGGCAACAGCTCCTCATGGGATGGACACATTCCCTCATCTCAACCCTTCATAAGGATCCATAAGTGATGGAGATTCATAAGGATTCAAAAGTGATGGAGATGGCTCCTCATGGGATGGACACATTCCCTCCATCTCAGCCTTTCCCAAAAATCCAGTGGTGGAGATGGCTCCTCATGGGATGGACACATCCCCTCCATCCCAGCCCTTCCCAAGGGTGTGGTCCTTGTGGTCCTTGTGGTGTGGCCGTCGGGGGCGAGGGTTGTGGTGGGAGAGGGACTGGCTCAATTCCTGCTGGGAGAGGGCCTGGCTGGGTTTCCTCACGCGCTCTCCCTGTGGCTCCAGGACATCCTCCTGTTCTGCTGGGCCTACGAGCAGGAGGAGAGACCCACCTTCACCAAGCTCATGGACATGCTGGAGAAACTGCCAAAGCGCAACCGCCGCCTTTCCCACCCGGGCCACTTCTGGAAGTCGGCAGAGTAAGTCCCCATCCCTGCTCATCCCCCCCTGTTCCCGGATTTCACGGATGGAGGAATGCACTGCCCAGGGATCCTTCCCAGACCCTCAGCCATCGCAGCTTCCAGCCTGATCCCTTCTTCTCCCATGGCCAAATCCTGCTCCGTTCCGTTGCTTTGGCTTAGTCACATCCCTGTGCTCCAGGAAGCGGCATCAGTGGGTCCCCAGTTGGGATTTCGGAATCTGCCCTATTGGGAACAGCAGGCAAAATGCAGAGCAATCACTTAGAAACTCATTTTCCTCCCTGGAATTTGTCATGTTGTGACAAATAGAATGAAAATCTCGCCCGTGCGGGGGTGGCATTCACGGGGGGGATTTTTCCTGCTCCCAGCATGCATCCCTGGAGGTTGGAAATGGGAATGGATGGAGGGAAGGAGATGTCAGCTCAGGGAGAGAAGTGGGGACATTTTGGGGACTTCAGGAATCGTTCTTGGTCCCTACAGAGGGTGGGAGATGCCGATTTCTCCTGCTGCTGATAACAAACCGCCTTTCTTCCTTATCTGGGTGGCCCCAAGAGCACCCGGAATGTCGCCGGTGCCGCTCCCTGTCCCTGGGGGGCTGCCGGGAACCTGCAAAGCCCGCGGCCAGGTGACCCCCAAAGCTCCGGGAGCGGGAGATGTTAATCAGGAGCGGAGTTAATTCCCGAGCCACTCTCCAAGCAGGCACCAGGGCGGCTCCGGCAGCCGGGCAGGGACTGCTGGAGGATGCCGGGCCCCAAGGCAGCTGCGGAATTGCTCCGCTGGGTTTGGGAATGTTTTTTTCCAGTCACTGAGCCACGCTCTGCCTGCCCTGGGCTGGGGCTGCCCCGCAGCTCCCTGTTAATTACCGGCCCAGTCTTTTGCTAATCAGAATGTTCCAGCTCAGCTTTCCACAGGAGCTGATTCCCTCCACGGGGACTCGGCTCTGGTTGTTGTTCCTGTTAGGTCCTGGAAGGTTCCCGTTAGGTCCTGTTGGGTCCAGGAATCCCGGCTGTGCACAGCGATGAACTGGCTGTGGTACCCCCGGCTTTGCCATCCCTGGATCCAAGGGACCGGGGCACAAAACCCCGCGGGATCCTGGATGCACGGGGATGGCAGTAGTACCCAAGGAGCCCTTTTCTCTCTGGACGATGCTCCAGGAGCCAGGCAGGGATGGCAGGGAGGTGCAGGAGTTCAGGGCGTCCCCCCGGTGCCGCTGCTTTTGGGAGCAGCTCCGTGGCAAAGCCGTTCCAGGAGGATTTTTCCCCAAAGATCTTCCCTATAACCCCCACGTTCCCACGGGAGGAGGCGCCCGGTGCTGACTCTGCTCCTTGTGTCCCCTCCAGGCTGTGACGGGAGGAGTTATGGGACGGTGCCTTCCTCCCCCAGCGGGTCTCCTCTTCCTCTCCGCTTCCCACCCTGCGCTACGGAGGAGCAGCGGGGCCGACAGCGGGCCGGGAACGAGACTCTTCCCCCGCGGCGTTTCATCATCCCGGGAATCCTCCCGGCGCGGGCGGCAGGAGCCGGAGCAGCCCCGGGAACGCCCGGCTGCGGTGGGACGCGGACAGCGGGCGGCTCTCCGTGCACCAGCGGTGGCTCTGGGGACAGAACCCCCGAGCAGGGGTGACCCACGGGACAATGACTTCAGTTTATCCCCAGGGCTCCTCTGATCCCGATCCAGTGCTCACGACGATGCTCGGCTGGGGAGGGCTTGTTCTCGGTTCTCTGTGGGTTTATTTAATTCCCTGTATTTATTTCTTTGCGGTTTTGTCGTGAAAAAAGGGGGAATGTCGCTGATTCATGAGTTTATCCCCGGATCCTGCGGGGCCAGGGAGTGCCACTGCCATTAGCTGCCCCCCGCGGGGAAATGCATCTGTCCCGCTGCCCCCGCGCCACCGCAGCCCCTTCGTGGGCAGCGCTGACCTTTCACAAGTGGCTTCTCTCCCTCCCGGCCGCGGCCACTTTCGTGTCCCCCCGCGGGTCTCCCTGCCAGCGGGGCACATCTCCACATTCCCGTTAATTTATCTGCTGTTCCCGGGGTGTGTCTCATCAGCCAGCCCTGCCCCCTCGCTCCCCATCACTGCCCTGCTCCTGCCTTTGCTCCTCACTCCCAAAACCCTGGCTTTGGGGGTGCTCTGGGGCTGGGCACAGCAGGGCAGCAGGAATTGGGGTCCATCCTCTCTCCTGTGGCCTTCCCGGGCTCATTCCTATGGCTGGGAATGCAGGCAGGCTCTGGTTGTACAGAGCAGCTCCCAGCCCCACTCGGGGACATCTCAGCCATGCCCAGCACCATTTCCCCCCACAAGCTCATCTCCCATCAGCAAAATCCCAGAGTTTCCCCAAAAATTCTCTCTGGGAGCTGCTGCTGCCACCTGAATTCCACGTGCTGGTATTTCCCTCTCCCCACCGAGCTCGGATGGGCCCTCCAGCCCCTCGGATGAGCTGTCAGATGACTGCAAATTGCATTCCCAGGCTCTCATGGAGCATAATTGCTTGACAGGAACCATCCCAGATAATTCAATTGTAGTCTCAGTTCGCTTTAATTTGGAGCCGTGACGAGGCTTTGCAAACTCAACCAGCCCTGGTTTGTCTGGCTGCTGCTCCAGCTCCTCCTTGCTGGTGTTGGGAGTGCTTTAACATAAGTAAATGAAGATTAGAAACTTAATTGCAGCTGGGATGAGATGGGATTTTAATTGTGGGGGCATTAAAACCCCCACGTGTGCATGTGTGAAAATTCCAAAGTGGACAGGAGCAGGGAGGGGTGGATCCAGCCGCCAGAAGGATCTGGAGGAGTCTCCTGCTGATGTTTTTGGGATGGGAGGCAGTGCATGGAGCTGGGATGGGGCAGGATGGCTTTTGGGGCTGAGGCCGAGTGGGATGGGCAGGCTGAGCCCTCGTTTGGGTTAATTGCTCCCTGCCCCAGCAGCACAATCGGGGTCCCTGGGGCTGATCCCACCTGCCCATCCCAGCTCTTCCTGCCCTTTTCCCCAGCCCAGCCACAGCACCCACGGCCTGTGCTGCCCCTGCTCCCCCCAGCTCTCCCTCTGCACACACGTGCCGCAAACCTTGCACTAAAACCTCTCTGAGCTCTCACCAGTGCCTTCACCGGGCTCTGGGGGAGGCACGAAATCCTTCCCCAGAGGTTTTGGGTGCTGGGGAGGGGCACGGGGAGGTGTCACCAATCCCCAGAGCCCATCCAGAGGCAGCCGTGTCCCGCTGGCTGTGGGGGTTTGGGTTCTGAGCAGGTGGGACTTCCCAGGTGAGCAGGAGACAGGGAAAGGTGTTGGAAGGAGGAAGAAGGTGACACCAGGGCTGGAGGTCATCACCGGGATGGCACAGGGCTGGAGCCTGGTGGATGTTGTGTGTATCTGTGGTGGAAGGGACAAGATCTGTCTTGGGGTCATCGTGGGTTTGCTCCCTGTGTCCCAGGCCTGGGAGGTCTCACCTTGATGTGTCCCCCGTGGGGTCTCACAGCTGCTGCAGACTCCTGGTGGATTTTATGGGCCAGGAGTGGAGGGAACAATGAACTGAGGGGTGCTGGATGTTGGGTGGGTTCCCCCGTGGTGTCAGGGCCTCACTGGGCTGCAGCCTCTGCACAGAACCATGGAATTGGTTGGGTGGGAAGTGGGAAAGGACCTCAAAGCCCATTCCATCCCACCCCTGCCATGGCAGGGACACCTCCCACTGTCCCAGGCTGCTCCAACCCCCATCCAGCCTGGCCTGGGACACTTCCAGGGATGCAGGGGCAGCCACAGCTGCTCTGGGAATTCCATCTCAGCCCCTCTCCATCCTCCCAAGGAACAATGCCTTCCTAATATCCCATTTAACTCTGCCCTCTTTCACTTTACAGCCATTCCTCTTGTCCTGCCTCCTTCCACACCTTTCTCCACTGAATTTTGGGCATCTGGAAGAAACTAAATATTCCTACAGCCAACCTCTCCCTGCTCTTCACCCTCTTCCTCCCCTCTCCCCTCACTGTGGCACTGCCACAGGCACAGCACAATGGTATCAATGGCAAAAGAGCTGTCCTGAATTTATCCCAAATGAGCTCCGAGGAGCAGCTCCTTCCCTTCCATTCCAGTTGTTCAGGCTGCCACGTTATTTCCAGCATTCCTTCTTATTTTTAAAGTCTTAGTTATTTAAACAAAACCCCACCCACCAAACCAACAAATCTTATTTTTGTTGTTGTTGTTGTTGTTTGGGGTTTCTTTGACTCTGCCTTTGTGAAGGATTTTTTTTCCTTTGGCTCAGTTTATAAATATCCAGCATTTCAGCAGGGAGGGAATGCAGGAGCAGCTCTCCACAATAGCCTCTAATAGGAGCTCCGAAGGAGGGAGAGGGTCCATCCGGAGCTCGGTTTAGCTGTAGCCAGCAGAGCCAAGCCTATTTCCAGCCAAGCTGGGCTTAGCTCGGCACTGCCTTTGAGATGCAGGAGCCGCCCCCAGCCCCAGGGCAGTTCTCACCCCCCAGTGATGCTCTCCTGGCCCAGCCCTGCTGCTCCATCCTCCCATCACCCTTCCCTCTCTTCCCAGAGCTCCCTGGCTTTGCTGCTGCCAGAGGTTTTTTCCAGCATTTTGGTCACCACATCTGGGGCTGGGTCCTGTGGACTCTCCCAGAGGGGGAAGAGGTGGCCCCAAAGCTCCGTGTCCTCTTTTGGCTGCTGAGGTTTATTCCCTGCTCTGTTTTTTTCTTCTCTTTCCCTTTCCCCACAAATTCCCAAATCCTCGCTGAGCCCTGACCGGGCAATTTCTGGGAATGACGAGCTCAGAGTTCGGCCCCCATGACTTTTATCCAGTCCTTGACCGTGGCAGGAGCTGGGATGGTGCAGATTTGGGATGGATGGGAGGCAGAAATGAATGTCTTGGAGGCGGAGGAGCTGCTCAGCCTTTCCTAGAGCACGGAATTATGGAATGGTTTGGGTTGGAAGGGACCTCAAACCCCATGGGCAGGGACAATCCATAATCCCAGGCTGCTGCAAGCCCCAGTGCCCAGCCTGGCCTTGGGCACTGCAGGGATCCAGGGGCAGCCACAGCTGCTCTGGGCACCTGTGCCTGCCCTCACCAGGAAAAATTCCCTCCCAACACCCAGTCCAACCCCTCCCTGTGCCAATTTAGGATTCCATGGAAGAGCTGGTGCCTGGAACTCGGCCTCTTTGGCTGTGTGAGGAGAAGGGCTCTGTGCTGAGCCCCTCTCTGCCCCCCAAGTGCCCTGGGTTGAGCCTTCCTCCTTTCTTCACCCTTTATTTATTTTAAATTATTGGAATTTAATTGAATTTCTATGAATTTGTTTTAATTTATTCGACTTTCTATGAATTTATTTGAATTTATCTATTTTTGTTGCCAACAGCAACTCTTTGCGGGGGAAGCTTGGTCAGCTGCGAGCGCTGCCTTTAATTTCAGGTCCCTGTAAATTCCCGTGTTCCATTGCCTTGTACATAAGGTATATATGGATATATATACATATCTCTATATGTATGTATATAGATATATACAGACCTCAATCCTGTACAGTTTCCAACTGAACTCGCTGGCCTGCTTCGTTTTCTCCGTGGTAATTCTGCAGAATGAGCTG
>QUSF01000052.1:1580820-1625583 GCA_003676055.1 Chloebia gouldiae | reverse complement strand
GGTGGAGATCACTTCCTCAAATCCTGACTGGGGGTCAGGTGCTGCCACAGTAACAATCCCACCCTCCCAAATGTCCCAAACCCAGGCCACCCCTGATAACAGCACAAGGGGGATAAAACATAACATAAATCTATAAAACCTCTCCTAACATATATACAGGATATTTGCCTTTTAATTGTGAGAGCCAACCATGGCATTGCTCATCTGTCACACCTGCTTGCTCCAATCCCTGCCCAGTCTGGCCTTGGTCACCTCCAGGGATCAGGGATCCTCTCCTTGTCCCTGATTTATCTGTGTCTGGAGGAAAATGTCTTTTAATCCCCCGCAAAAACAGCTGGGATTTCTGGGCAGCAATTCCAGCCCTTGGTGGAGTTGCCATCACCCTCTGGATGTATCCAGAGGGGGAAATCCTCCAGATTTTAAACACAGGGACAATTTCCCTTCTGCAACAGCACCACAACTCTGGAAGGTTTTGGCGTTTTTTTGTTTTTCTTTCTCGGATCCGTTTGGTTTCCCTTTCCTGAGGGACCCTCCAACATCCAGCTGGGCTTTATCCTCTGCCTCAACCTAAATCCAGCTAAATTCAGGGGGAGCCACAGAAACAGGATGGGTTTGGGAGCTGTGGGAAAAGGGTGGCTGGAATGTGGGGGATAAAAGCAGGGAGCTGGGGTCTGGGCTGAAATCCACCTGTGGGAATCACGAGGGGATGTCAGGGATGGTTTTGACTCCAGGCAAAATCTCCATCAGCATTCTTGGGGATTCCAGCCCCACCCAGGGATGGGGTTCCCGGTGACCCCAGTGAGCTGCTGAGCCCCAGTTCCCTCCCTTTACTGGGACCAGTCCAGCCTGAAATCCTGGGGGCTGCTCATGGGGTCTGGAGGCAGCCAAAAATCTCTATATTGAGTTGGTGGTACTATTATTATTATTATTATTAGTAGTAGTATTAGTAGTAGTAGTAGTAGTAGTAGTAGTAGTATTTACATTATTATTATTTACATTATTACTTACATTATGCATAATATATAGTAGTAGATATTATATATTCTGTATTTATTATATATTAAGTTATTATATTTATTATACATCTTCTTGTGTTTATTATAATTATATTTAGTATATTTATTATATTGATTTTTATTGATTTTTTTCATATTGAGATTTTTTAGGGCCTGGCATGTCCAAATCTGCTTCTGGGGTTTGATGCTCAGCTCTGCTGGCTGGGCTGGTGTTTGTTGGCTCAGAGCAAAGTGGTTTGAGGGGCTGAGAAGTTTAAATACCTTCAAATTCCAGCAGTGTCAATATCCCATTAAAGCAGTGCCAGGAATAAATCCAGATTCTTGGCACAGCATCTGCAAACTTCTCCTTGGTTGGTGGGAAGGCTGAGCAGAAGCTTTTTGTGGGATTTGGGGGGAAAAGGGGGAAAATCTGACAGCTCCATCTCTTAAGTTCTTGTTTGTCCCTCTTTTTTTGGGAGTTGGGATGGGAGAGATCCGTGGCAGCTGTTTGGAATCAGCCAAAAGGGGCTGATTTAGAGGTGAACATCACTCAAGGGTTTTATTATTATTATTATCATTATTATTTTGCTAGGCTGTGAATCCTTTGGGAGCTGGGATTTGCCCTCCTCATGGTCACCTTCTCCTTGCTCTTTGCTGCTCCATCCAGGCTGGAGGAAGCTGGGACATGGAATCATGGAATGGTTTGGGTGAGAAAAGACCTTCAAGCTCATCCCATCCCCACACCTTCCACTGTCCCAGGCTGCTCCAAGCCCGTCCAACCTGGTTTTGGACATTCCAGGGATCCAGGGGCAGCCACAGCTGCTCTGGGAATTCCATCCCAGCCCCTCCCTATGCTCCCAGGGAACAATTCTTCCCAAAACCCCATCTGACCCTACTGGCTGCTCTCTCCTCCCCCTGGGATGCCCGAATTCCCTGTTTATTGGAGTGGGTCTGGGGCCAGCAGGGAATTGGAGCCTCCCCCCTGCAGGCCAGCGCTGAGGGACTTTGCTGCTTCGTGGTGGATTATTTTTATCATATTATTTTTTCCTCTTTGCTCCTCTTTAGAAATGAAGGACTCGGCAGCAGCTGTTTCTGTGCTTTTGGGTTTGCTTTGTGCTGGTTTTTTGCAGTGAATGCTGTGCAGATTTGGCTTATCAGGCTCGTCAGGCTGCTGCACTCCTCCCCGGCCCTATTTACCCAGAGCCCCGGCTGACGCAGGGCCCTTTCCTGTGTTTGTCACCACCCACCCCAAGGTGCTCCAGCGATAACTTTTCACTCCAGATTAGGGATTTGGGGCTTTTCAAAAGAGTCTTTAACCCACAGCCCTCAGAAATGTGTCACTTCATTGGGAAAAAGAAAAAACAACCAATTTAAACCTCGAAATTTACTGCTTAAGGTCGACACGAGGGGGATTTTTCTGGTTTGTAATTACACCAAGAATTGTTCTAAAGGTTCAAAGGTGCCGTCTGGGGGCCCGATCCCACTGGGAAGGAACGGGCTGGAAATAGGGGCTCAGATGGCACAAAATCCTGGGAACTGGCTGGTTTTAGCTGGCTTTAATGATCTCCATTCCGCTGATGCCAGTGGAGTCGTGGAGCTCTGCTGCTGCTGCGAAGCATCTGCCCCCGAACCTCCAGCTGCTGGGGATGGCTCAGCTCAGCCACTTGTGCTTCAAAACAGGGTTTGCATCTGAATAACCCAGGAGTGACTCGAGCCCCTTTCAGGCTGCCAATAGAGGTTTCAAAGCAGGGTTTTTAAATCTAAATTACACCCCGGATTTACAAGGAGTCCTTGAACTTTGGGGTGTTTGTCAGCCCTTCAACGCGTCCTTAAAATGATAATGAGAGCAATTTGGATTTTGATGGGAGGGTGGTAGGGCTTGGGGGCTGGAGGAAGTGTGACTTTTGAAGGGAGGGGGTTCATATTTTGATGTAGAATTTAAAAAGAAATGCAAGGGAAGACAGGCAGGTCCTTCCCTGCCCTGTAACAGCGATGAAACATGAATTCATCCCCCTGGAATTTCTTGTTTGTGTGCTCCCATAATCTCATTTCTTTGGTGTCTGTATGAAGCTCGAGATAGTTGAATGCCAGGAGCCAAATTCTCTCGGACTAATATCTTTTTATTAGATTTGCTGCGTGCGTGTGTGCCCACGTGTGAGAGAGAGAGATCACCCTTCATCACCCACCTCGTGCCTCGGAGGAGGAGAGGAGCTCCCAAGGAATCTTTCCAGCAGCGTTTTTCAACGCTGACCCCCAGGGCGGGGAAGTTTGGGACATAAACGTGGCTTTTGGTGGGGTTTACAGGTGTCTTGTTGGATATTGAAGTTTGTCCTGGGATATTTCACATTGTCACAGCTCTGCCTGGTCGCTGAGGGCTGTGACAGATTCTGGAGGTGGGGGACAAAGATTTTTCCCCTAAAATGTCATGGGGAGGGAGGAGCTGGGAGCTGACCCAGGGATGTTTTAAAAGCGACCTGGCCTGGCCATGAACTCCCAGGTTTTAAGGATTTGATCAAGCCCCAGTTTTCCTCCAAATCTGGCTTCGATGAAGCCCGACCTTTGCCCCGTGCAGAGGGGGCGATGCCAGAGATTCCCCCGCGGGTGGATTCGGAAGGGGCCAGCGGGACACAGCAACCCTGCCCCAGCCCGTCAGAGCCCCGGGACTTCCCAGGCAGTGCCGGGGGTCGGGAAAAGGGAAGAGCGAAGAGCGAAAGCTCACTGCCACCTCTAGGCAAAGCCCAGCATCGGCGCTGGCTCTAAACTGGAGCACGGGCAGACAATCCTGGGATTTGTCCCAAATCGCCGCAGTGGCAGTGCCAGACCCCGCTATCAGCTGGTGCGCGTGTGTGCGCTGTGTGCGCCGTTCCTAAAGCTTTAGTAGAAATATGTTCAGCCCTTCCTCTAGTCCGCGGGCTTTAATCCCCCGCCCGCATTTCCAGCCGCGTGGAAAGAGCAGCCCGGTAACTCCCGAGCCGCGGAGATTGTGTGTGTGATCCGTGCCGAGGCCGCGCGTTCCTAAGGATCTTAGGGAGAGCCGAGCATCCTGAGCGGCACATTCCCGGCGGATCCCAGCGAGCTGGGGGCTCCGGCTGAGGGATCCGGCTCCAGCTCCTCGGCACGCTCCCCAGAGAGAGGTGGGTGAGGGACAAGGGCAGCAGCAGAGGGGAAGCAGCGGGATCGGCGGGGTGGGAAGGAAATTCGGGCATTAAGTGCTGGGTTTGTATTTGGTTTCTATCCCTAACCTCTGGCAGCATATGGCCGGGAGCGAGCGGCGCTGAGCTGCTGCCAGAGGAGAAGGGGAACCGGGCAGCAGCGCTGTGAGGGGCGGGGAGGCGGCTCTTCCTCTCCCGAGCAGTTTTGGGGGATAACTTCCCAGGCAGCACCGCCTGAATTGGCTCCCAGCTGTGGGAAAGGGGAAAGCAACTTCCATGGACGAAGCTGGCCGGGCAGAGCTGGGAATGGGGGGTTCCTCCAGAGCTGGGGGCTGCTCTCTGGGGCTGCCCAGGGAGGGCAAGGCAGGATGACGGGCACACGTTCCCTGGGGAGGAATGCTGTCCCCAGACGCTTTTTGCTGGAGGGAGGAAGGCGCTGCCTTTGCTGTCACACCAGGAGCTGTGTGGGGAAGGGGTCAGTGGTGCGGCTGTGCTGGGGAGGGTCTCGCTCCACCTTCTCCATTCACCGCCCAACCTCTGCCTCCTCAGTTGTTTATGAGCCTCCAAGCCTTCCCTTCCCTTCCCGGCTGACTCACGGCTTCCAGCTGGAGGGAAAGGCTACCTGGGGCTCCTCCCTGGCGCAGGGGGAGCACAGGACACGCGCAGGCCGCCGGCTCCCTGCCCACAGGGACACTTTGCTCCCGGCTCAGGCGGATTTCGGGGCAGCAGCAAAGCTCCGGGTGATCCCCAAACGAGCGTGGTCCCACTCAGATTCCCTTGGGGAGGGAAGTGCTGCTGTGCCCCGGGAGAATGTGGCCCAGGGATGAGCAGAACTCTGTTCCCGGCATCCTGGACCGGTTCTTGGGCTGGGATCCCGCCGCGGGTGGAGGGTGGCAGGGCTGGACTTCCAAAGCCACGTCCCGGAGTGGCACAGGGAGCTCTGCTCCCCTGGATCAGGGCTGTGCTTCCTCTGGTGGATCTGCCTCGCTGGCAGGAGGAGCAGGAGGTGCTGGTGGCCTTGTGCTGGCAGTGCAGAGTCCCCTCAAACAGGTGACATCACAGCCACCAGCCCTGCGTGAGCCTGCGTGAGCCTGCACCCCTATCCAAGGAAAACTGCTCCAGCCCACAGAGCCCTGCAGCTCTAAGGCTCCAAGCTGTGAGCCCTGCAAGGAGAAGGGTTTGGACTTTTCCCGGCCCGGGCTGAGCTGCCCATCGCCAGCCCGTGCCTGGGTCACGAAGTCCTTTGTCACCGGTGTGTGCCCACTGCTCCCCGCACGGGGCAGCGCTCCCTGGCCGGTGGATCGGAGCAGATGTCCTTGTTCTTAGATGAGTCCTCCTGCCTCTAAACAGGCAGAATCACGTTTTCCTTAGCCCCAGACAGTGTTACAGCCTGATCTCTGCCAGGAGGGGCGGAACGGGGGAGGCAGCCCCGATTCCGCTGCTGCATTTGCCCGTCCTCTCCGCCCCTCCACCTCTGCACAGCTCCCGGTGTGCCGGGCAGGAGCGGGGCTGCTCCGCTCCCCTTCGCTGCGGGAAGTTCTGTAATTGAGCCGCCTGCTGCGCCGTGCGTTGTTTGCCTGCCTCTGGTGAGGCACCGGGGCTGGCGGGCATCCGCGGGCTGGGCACCTTCACCAGGCTCGGGACACCTCTCCCTGCTCCGGTGGGAGCTGCCTCCTGGGCTTGGAGCAGGCTGGGAGCAGGTGAAGCACACAGCCCTGCCCGAGAGCCCGCTGGGTTTATATAATATTATATATCTATAATTGTGTGTTTGTTGTTGCCATGGGAATGAGCACAATCGCAAAGGCTGGAGACTGATGTCAAGCCTGGGTCTGCTCTGGGCCGCGCTGGGGGCAGATGAAGAGTCAGGAGGGGAAATGGGGTGAGGAGAGCCTTTGTTCCCTGCCCCGTGGGCAGCCCAGGGGCAGCTCCGGCAGCTGAGGCACGGGGCTGTCCCAGCAGCGCCTGGATCCGGGCTGGCAGCGCTGGGAGCTCCCGAAGGAACGGCGGTGTCTGCCCTGGGCACCGAGCAGGCACGGGCGGCTTCCGCTGGCAGCACAAGAGAGGGATTTTCTGCAGCATAACCTGCCTGGGAACAGGAATGTGGGGGCTGCAGCAGGGCTGGGCAGGGACTTGGAGACCACTCAGCCCCTCCGATGCCCCCCGGGGCGGGCAGAGCCCCCCACTCGCCCGGGGCAGGCTGAGTCAGGCCCGCGGGGGGTGAAGCGGAGCTTCCAGGCAACAAGTGGGGGCCGGGGGGTGTCTCTGAGCTCTTTAATTGGTGGGGGAGTTGGGGGGGGGGGGGGGCGATGCTCCCCGTCAAGGGGGGGGGGGGGGGAGAAAAGCCACGCTGGAAATGAGGTTATATAAAAGATGTATGATTTGGAGAGCGGAGTGTCTCCTAATGAGGGCTGCACCGGCTCGCTCCACACCCATAAAAACCCTGGTTGGACGTCAAAGCGGATTCGTTTCGGTGATGCTGGGATAAAGGGGCGCAGCCAGGACTGGCTCCCCCCTGCCAGCCCAGCCGAGCCCAGCGCCGCGCCGGGTTCCGTCCCCGCCGAGCCGCCGGGAGGGATGCGGGGCCGGCCGCGGGGCCGGGGCCGGGCACGGCTCCTCTCCGCCGCACGGTAGGTGCCCCCCAGCCCCGCACCGGGCGCCGCTTCTCCGGGAAACTTTGCAGGGGCTGCGGGACCGTGCGCCCCGTCAGAAGCGCCGCCGCCGCCGCCTCCTGGCACCGGGGCCACGCCGTGCCCGTGGCGGGGGGAAGGGGAGGCGACGGCGGGACCCCAGCCCTGCCCGTGCGGGCAGCCGGGCTCTGTGGAGCGGGACACGCGTGGGACGTGCCCGGAGAAAGCCGCTTTGCTGCTGCGGGTGGCCCCGCCGAGACGCGGCTCCCACAGGCCCCCGCCCCCAGGACACGCTGCGGGGTGTCCCCCCCGTCCCTCCGCACCCCGCAAAGTTCCTCCAGCGCCTCCGAGCCCCGCTCGCCCCGCGACCCCGCGGAGGCGCTGCGGGAAGCGGAGCCTCCCTCCCCCGCAGCCCGGAGCACAAGTTGGGATGGGGCACCGGGGGAGGCCCGCGGTGTGCCCGGGCCGGGGGAGGGCAGGCAGGGCCGGGTGGACGGAATGCGGGGGTGGCAGGCGGGCAGCGAGCCCGGGACAGGCGGCGCTCTGCCCGGGGAGGGCGGCGAGCGGAGCCGGCGGGCGGGGGCCGGGTGCCGTCGGTCCGGAGAGGGCGGGGAGCGGACCGGCCGAAGTGGGGTTAGCGAGGGCGTTTTGGGGGAGGGCAGGGGGGCAGTTTCCGCAGAATGTCAGCCTGCCGGGGGAGGGCAGTTTTCCCTGGGCATGCCGTTTCCCGGGAGAAGGCGGTTTCGGGAGGCGGGGGGCATTGTCCCGGTTGGAGCGGCGTTGTCCCTGCTGGATGAGCTGAGCTGATCCCGCCTCGCCAGAGCTGTCCCGGGTGCTGAACTCGGTGGAGCGCCGGGGCTCCCGATCCTCCGCACCCCGACGGGGAGGGCTTGGGATTGCGGGAGATGCCACAGAGCCCCGTGCTGGGGTGGGGAGTGGCCCACGCCAGGTCCTGCCCTCGCTGTTTGCCCTGTCCCTGGGGTGTCCCAGCTGTCCCCAGGGTGTCCTCACTGTCCCCCGAGCTCTGGGATGGATCCCCCATCCAGCCCGGGGTGGGGAGGAGACTCCCCAGTGCGGCTCCAGCCCTCGGGATGTTCTGTTGGGGGCTGGCTCCTGTCCTTTAGGGAGACGGGGGGTTCAGCCCGGATCGTTCCCCTTTCCTCTGCCCACCGAGGACCTCGCAGGTCCCTCTGGATGAGCCGGGAATGCAGGCGGGAGCTCTTGTCGCAGGGACCGGAGAGGATGAACACTGCTTGCCCTGCTGCTGCCTCGGCTGGGCTCGCAGCCGAAAGCGTTTGGTTCTTACTGGCAAAGCAGAGGGGAAAAGAGCTCTTTGTGCGGGCACATCTGGAACATCTGGTGCCGGGGCGCCCCGTACAGCCCCGGCTCCCTGCCCCGCTCGCCGAGCACCCGCAGCCCAGGTGCAGACATTTTCTCCCGACGCTTCCAAGTTCTGACTGGCGGGAGGAAATTCTGGCAGGAGACTTGACAACGATCTGCCGAGTCCTCGAGGAGCGGATCCGCCTCTCGCTGAGATGGAGGGGAAGTGTCTCCTTCCTTCTTTCCTTCCTTCTTTCTTTCCTTCCTTCCTGGGGGAGCAGGAGCTGTCTGGCACGGGGGACGGGGGAGATCGCAGGGGCAGCTGCAGCAGCAGGGGGCTTGGCTGCTTCAAACACCAGCTCCTCTTCCTCACCCACATTCCCAAGTGCCAGCGGCTCTGGCAGACAGGAATCTACAGGGATGATCACAGAGAAGCTGCAGGGAGGCTTTGGGAGCAGGGAGGGAATCACTCTCCCAGGAATTTCTACCTGCACCTTTTCCTGGTTCTCATTTTCTGCTCAAGGTCTCAGTGGGAAAGCCTTATTTAAAGAATTTAGGTTTGCATCAGCAATTTCCTCCTCCCTCTCTTTTCTCCCAGCTTGTATTTCCCAGAATATTTCCTTAAGGACGCCACAAACTCAAGCACAGACTTTGCAATTTCAAATGTTTGCAAACAAACTCCGGGTGCGGAGTCTCTTCCCCCGCAGCCGTGGGGTTGGAGGGGGCATTTCCCTGCTCAGGTACCCACTCCGGGAGAAGCATCACACCCCCTCTGGAGCCCAGGAAAGGGACAATTCCTCGTGCCCCTTTGGATTCTGTTTATTCCCCCTGCCAGCGCCACAATTGTGAGTGAGAGGCCATCTTAGGCGGAGGGGTTTGGGCTGAATCCTCCTTGGAATCCTCGCTTGGAATTAAAGCTGTGTGGCTGCTCTCGGGGAGGGCTTGGTCCTCCCTCGCCCTCAGGGGCCGTTTTGGCCCTGTCAGATTTTTTTTCCCCCTTCCCTGCTTTGCTTGTGTATTTTGTCTTTTCCATTTCAGTGGTGTGTCTGTACAAAGGCTTAGGAAATCTGCCAGATTCCCTAAATCAGTGCCTGAAAACAACTATTTTTAGTAACTGATAAGTCACATGAGCTCAGCTCGCATAGATTAGCATTTACCTTTCCCGAGGAACGAGGATACTGTTTGATACTTGTTGATACCATCAATTTTCCCCTAAAGAAACCCAACCCCGATAACGAGGGGCCCGGTTGGAGAGGCGGCTCCGAGCGGAGCTCAGATGCCTTTGTTCTACTCTCTCTGCTCCGATCCTATCTGTGTGTTAAATCAAATCTATAGATGCAATCTGATCCTTCCAAAAATAAATGTATTGTGTCCCGAAGAAGCCTGTGAGCCACGGTCTGGCTGAGGCTGGATAAATCATGCTCGTTGCAAATGAGCCCTGATGGGCTGTGTGTGATAAGGGACCCTGCATTGTCACCTTCCGTGCAGGATCTGTCTCGGGATGTGGCTGTGGGAAGCCCAGATGTCACCGGGATGGTGGCTCTGCATGTGCAGCGTGGAAACCCGGAGGTTCTGCGTATGTCCCTACAAAAACGGGGGCAATGATGCCAAGGAAACGCTTTCCATGGGTTCTCCTCTCTGTGACAATCCCGAAATGCTTAACAAGATCTAGCAATGCCCTTCTAGGGCAGGCTTGTCTTAATCCCATTTTCCAGAGTTTCAGGCTTAGGTTTCCAGACGTGCTGGAACGTGCGGCTCTTCCTCGCTCTCAGAGGAGGGGAGCTCAGTGCTCTCCCAGCAGGGAGCAAATCCCTTCATCCCCACCAGGCAGCAAAATGGAGCATCCCTGCCACATCTGGGATATGAGGACTCCGAGCTGGCCCTGGGGTCACAGCCTGCCCCAAATGCCAGCTGTGAGGAGCAGGGGCTTGGGGATCCAAAATCCTCTCCCCTGGCACAGGGAAAAGCTGGTTTAGGATGGGGGCTGGGGCTGCTTCAACTTCCAAAGGGAAGAGCAAAACCCCTGAGATCGTTGGGGTCCGTTTCCATTCCTCTCCCACACGCACTCCTGGGTTTTTTGCCACATCCATGTTCAGGGATGCTGGAGGGGTGAGGATGATGAGGCTGGTGCTGCTTCCAAGGAACAGCCTCTCTCCCACCGGCAGCACCTTCAGCAAATCCAGGAGGCGGAAAAATTCCACATCATCTCCTGCCTGAGTCCTGCTGGAATTAAAGTCAGAGCCCTTGTAGGACAAGGAACAAGGTCCCCGGAGGCCCCTGGAGAACTTTGCCGCTGTTGTTGGTACTATGGCAACAAGTGCTAATGCAAAGCATGGACAGAAACTCAGGGGAACAAATTATCCTCAATTTTCCTCTGGCACGTCCCTGAGGATGCCAGGGCAAACAGGGCAAGAGCTCTGCCTTGGCTCCACGTGTCAGATTCATCCGTGGGGAAGGGAGGAATCCTAATCCTGCTCCTTCCCCTGTTGGAGAGAGGTGGTGGCAGCAGTCAGGAGATCCCAGAGCTGTCTCAGGGGCAGAATTTCACTGGGATCTGCCTGGGGGCTGGGGGCTCATGCCACGAGGAGCCAGATCTCCTCTCAAGCATTTTAAACAGGGACATGAGTCCCTCCTTAGAAAACCAGAGCAAACAGGATTTATTGGAAAATTTAATGCCAGGCAAGAAGGATTTTGGGGTGTCAGCAGCAAAGGAGGGGATGTGAGTGTCTGAAAAGGACCAGGAGTTTGTTCCTGGATGGACTCAGAGCTGGGAGCTCCAACCCTGACGTTATTGATGCTGGCTGGCAGCTCCCAAGCTATTACAGCTCCAGCCAACCTGCTGCGATTTTTAAATTTTCTCTTTCTTTTGTTTTTCCTAAATGGAGCCCCAATTCCCCTCTCATGCTGTGATTGGACCGCCAGACCATCCATCAAGTGGCATTTTCTCATTTATTTCCTCCCTACCTATTTTGTCTTCCAGGACAAAGTGGCGGAGTGTTAACACTGCTCCAATTTGTCACACTGGAGTCACTGGTGTAATTCCAAGCCTCTCAGAAAATTGATGGTGGCAGAATTGAGGTTTTACAGATGGGCCAAGCCCTAATAAGAACATCAGTTTGAGATGGGGTGAGCGGCAGAATTGACGCTTTTATCTAAATTCTGTTGGAGCCACACACCGCAGGCGCCGGGGAAATATTGGAGGAAACAGCAAAAGAGGAATGGCAGGCGTGGTGCAGAAATCTGCTCAGTCCTGAACTCCAAATTACAACAAAACCGTGGTTCTGGCAGCTACGGAAAAAGGGGGATTTTGTCAACACAGTTGTCTTGGCAACATTAAAATGCATTTCGTGCGTTCTGCTCGGGTTGTGTCGGGTGGGGTGAATGGGAGGGGGGTGAGGGGTTCCAGTAAATTGCAGAAAAGTTTTGGGGTGGCTCTGCCTCCCCCAGCATAGTTGTTACATGATCAGGAGTGTGCAGGACACCGGTCTGAGTGGGATGGGATAGGATCAGATCAGAAAAAAATGGAATATTTATGTCGGAAGGGAACTGCAATGATAATTTTAACTGCCCAAACATTCCAGTGGCGTTGTGCCAGCAGGACCTGTCTTTCCTTGGCTGCTTCGTTCCCTGGAGAGGAGATGGACACCAAACCAAGTGCCAGGAGCTGGATAAGTGTGCAGATCCCAGGGCTTTGGGGCAGATTTATCCCAACATGAGCAAACAGTTGTGGTTTGTTTTCCAGGAAACAACCCCTGATTAGAGGCAGATGAGCCCTCTTGGGGTCTGGCCATGGGTTTATTTCTATCAGAAGCAAGGATTTATCTGATTAACTGCCCTTCCTGCAGGAACAGGAATGTTCTGGGTGCAGACAGCCACGGGGAGGTGAGGAGGTCTCCAGGGGGGAGCCTGTGGCATTCCATCCCTTTGGCAGTGTCCTTGCAGAGCCTGCTGCTGCCAGCTCAGGTCAGCGGGCACTGACTGGCACCAGGGCATTGTACAGATGGCAAAGTTCCTCATTCCAGTCACTCCTGGTGGAAATCAGGTTTACTGGGGGAAAAGGCAGGGTGGAATAATGATTGCCAACCAGAATGGTTGGGAATTGAGCTGGGAATGGGGAGGGAGAAGCGGAGTCATCGTTTGGGTTTGGAGGGAAAAGGTCTCGCCCTTCCTGGGTGGCTTTTGGGAAGGCTGAAGGGAGGTGGGTACTTAGAGCTGGAGGTGATGCCTGGAACAGAGGCTAGACAGATCAAAAAGAATCAAGTAGGTGTTTATTAAAGGCCTTCAAAGGATGCACCTTGGGCAGGGCAAAAGTCTCACAGAGGCTACACTTAAGATGAATGATGGTTACAAGTTTCTCAGACTGATTTCAGTTTGATCTATTTGCATATCAGAGGTTAATTGTCCAATTATAGCTTCAGGTTATGAAGTCACATTCCCCTGGTTTCCTCTACCCCTGTTCTCTTTTGTTTATGCTTTTTAGGCCTGAGGCTGTGTTGATGACCTTGGTTCTCAGCTCAGGCCTGGAGGAATTGTTCTGTCTGCCCAAAGTGTGAAGAGAGCTAACTAACACTCTATACCCAGTTCAGAGTTATACACTAACGCAGTGCAGGATCTGAAAGATGTAAAAGCTAACACTTAAGGCATCAGAGGAACATTATCTGAGCATTAAAAGGCTGTGCACAAGGACACCCTGGGCAGGGAGGGAGCATGGAACTGCTGGCACCAGCGAGCTGCCTGCCAGGGAGTCACTTGAACATTCCCTTTTCAGAGGCACAGCCACGCAGGTTTACAGGAACTGTGCATATGTTGCATCCCAGCGCTCCTCATCCGATCCACCGATGCTCCGTGGGTCGTAAAAATTAAATGGGCATAAATCCATCAGCGCCAGGGCTCTTCCTCGAGTGCTATAAATCCCACGAAAGCTAATTAAAGAGGACAATGGTGCCCATTTAAAGCTGGCACAGGGATGCAGGAGTCATTATCACCGGGAAAACAGGGCTCCAAATGGATTTGTGAGGCCGAGGGGCTGGCGCTGAGCACGGCCCAGCCCGGCACAGCCGGCAGTTCCTGCCTGGCACCGTGAGGAGATTGTGTTAAAGCCCCCAAGATTGATTTCTCCTCTGCTTTGCCTTGGAAATCAAATCATCCCATTAAGGTTTGTGCTGGAGTTTGTTCTTGGAATGTTATCTGGCAGCTCAAGGAGCTTCTTGTAGGGTTGGTTTGTTGAGCCTTCGTCGCTGACGGAGGGGAGCAGGCTCTGCTGCACTTCCCTGAAAGCCTCCAAAGGAGGGGAGTTCCCAGGGCTTGGTGTTGGGATCAGGGTTAAGGCTTGCCTGGGGAGCTGCCCCTCTGCAGGGTTTGTTGCTCTCCTGTAGTTTGAGTTGGGTTTATGCTTTGGGAAGGGCAAGGAAACCAAGGCAGGAGTGGGGTGGCACCATCTGTGGAAGTTTATTCCAGCAGAGTTTATTCCTAACAGGGAGCTGAGCCTGGCTTTGCTGATGGATTTTTCATCTCCTGGCTGTCTTTTGAGGTGAAATGAGTGTCCCTACCCTGGTGAAACCCCGTCCTGCTGTTACTGTTTTAAGGAGTTAGACCTGACACCTCCAGTAGCTTTTAAATGTCTGACCTGGCTCTGGGGTCCATAAATCAGAGTCCTCATGGTGCTGGGAGGGAGAGATGGAAATCTGTGGGCTCCCAGAGCTCAGTACAGCTCAGCCACCCACAGGGTTGAGCTGCTTGGGTTCCATCTGAAACGTGTCCCCTCTGGAATCAGACCTGGAACACCTCCAAGGTGGGACAGGAGAGCCCTGACCCTCCTGGGGGAGTTTTCCAAGCCCTCCTGGTGTCTCCTGCCTCCCTGAGCTTCTCCCCCTCCCTCCTCTCTCCACTCTGAGTTTGTGCAAGGCTTTCCAGCTGGAAAATAATCCAACTCAATGATATTTAGGATTATTTTCCAACTTAAATGATGCCATGATTCTGTGAAAATCCTTATCCAACTATTCCCTAAAGGAGCAGGAGGCTGAGGGGCTTAGGGCCTATCTGTCTTCCCTCTCCTTGCCTGTTATTCTCCTTTCTGGCTCTTTTCTGACCTTCCTGACTCTGAGAAGCAGCAGGAAAAAAAGGAGAAATCTCTGGATGGGTGTTGAGTTATCAGTTAAAATCTGCTTTTTTTTTTCTCTCGTCCTTTTTGTAAGGAATGCTGAGGTGTCGGTGGGTTTGGAGGCAGGGAACAATGAGCACCTAGAAATGCCAGCTTTCCATGGGGTTGCAGGGTGGGGCTGAACACACACACAAATTACAAGCTTTTCCATGGAAATTGCTGGAAATTATCCTGGTGGGAGAAGAGCGAGGGATTAAACACCGGGGCTCCTCAGCTTTTTCCAGCGAGCTCAGCAAGTCCCGCTGTAAGGTCGAGCGGGGCTGAAGGACATCCACGGTCCCCTCCAGCTGTGCAGCATCTGCCCATGCGAGCGGCTGGGGACGGCTGGCGGGGACAGGGACCCGTGCCAGGCGGTGCCCGCGGTGGCTTTGCCCGCCGAGACGGGCACGATGCGCGCACAGAGCCCGGCCGGGCTGAGCGCTGCGCGGCCAGGGAGGAGCCCCGAGCGAGCCGCAGGGCTGGTTCCTCGCAGGACGCTGCTGTCCCCTGTTCCCGTGGCACTCCGGCTGCTTCCAAAGCCACCTTTGTCCCCACGGCGTCAGCCGAGGCTCCCTGGGATGGGTTTGGTGGGACTCGGCGCCGTGCTGGACTCGGGGGGGGCGGTCACCTTGAGGGGAGTCGGGAAAATCAGAGCCCGGCAGGGAGAAGGAAGCGGCTCCTGCTGTTCCCAAAGAGCCTGGGAAAGCGGGGTCGGGATGGAGGGGTGGGAGGGAAGGAAAGGGACAGGACCTGTCGGGTAGAAGTGAATTCCTGCCTTCCCCCATCCTCCCCGAAACTGGAACCTTTCCTGTCCTGCTCTGCTGCCCGAGCCCCGGGAGGTGGCACAGCCCATCCCGGGGTCCTGATCCAATGTCATTTGCAAGAAGTAACCTGGCAATTAGGGCATTAATTAGCCCTTAAGGATGTGACCCAGTGGTATTTAACCCTTTGCAAGCTACTGCTGCTGCTCTGCAGGGCCGAGTCACAGCAGGGGAAGGGCCACAGGGGTTAAACCCATCGGTTTGGGTTATGGATCTCTGTTTTATCCCTAATTTGCTGCTAGAAAGCCCAGCCTGGGGTCAGCAGCATTCCTTACATGAGGATTAACGTGGCCAAGCGGTGCTGGTGTCCCTGCCCTGCTCCTCGGATCCCTGTTTGTCCCATCTGGGGGCTGGAGGGAGCTCCCGGCAGAGGGGGGCTGGAGGTGCCAATGCTGCCCTAAATATGGGGAGATAGAGGATTGTTTTCCTTGCCATGGTAGTGCCTCCAGCAGAACAAGTGCCCTCTGTTCTCTGCCTAAAACTCCGGTTTTAAAAAAGAAAAGAAGGTGCTGGCTCGATGCGAAGTGTCAGGGCACAGTCCTGGAGAGAAACGTTCTCCAGAGCATCTGAGAAACGCGAGGGGAGCGCGGGGAGGGCTTTGGGAGCAGAAGTGACAGAAGCCAAGCGTGGCTTGTAAGAACAAGGGTCCCATCAGGAGTCAATGGGCTGTGACTCCCCGAACCCTGCGAGGGCTTTTCCAGCCGTGCCCAGCGGCACGAGGCTCCCCCGAGGGCGAGATGAGCTCCGCGGTGCTCTCCTGGCGATGGTTTCCCCCCGCTGAAGCAGTTGGTGCGGGAGCAGGATGGCAGGGCTGGGCTCGGGGGAGGGCGAGCGTCACCTCCTTCTCCCCGTGCCAGGTTGGAAATATGGGGAGAGGAGGAGCTGAGCGGTGATCCCTGCAGCCAGCCTTAAAAGCAGTTGCCTTTGGAAGTGTTTTCCTAACTCGGGGGAAGGGGAGCTCAGCGGCCTCTTCTGTTCCTTCGTCGTGCTGGTGGCTGCTGCTCGTGGAGCCACCTCGGAGTGACAGCACCCCCAGAACAGGTTTTCTCCTGGGCAGGGCTGCCCGTCCTCTGTCCGGTTCTCCCCCAGCAGGTTGTGGGATGCTCTGGAGAACACGTGGAGAGGGGATCCTGAGCCGGCAGGAGCCACGGCCGAGCCCCGCGCGGTGTGCGAGGCTTGCAGGGTGGGCAGAGCGGGCAACGCCCGAGCCGGGCTGTCCTGCCCAGCGCTGCCCTGCCCAGCGCTGCCCTGCCCAGCTGCCCCTGCCAGGGCTCCCCGCTCCCCCCGCAGCCCCCGCCGAACAGATGGTGCCGATTTTCGCAGGGGGAGGTGGAGGAAACAAAGCCCGGAGCGCTGCGAGGCTGCAGCCTGGCTCCCAAACGCAGCCCGGGGGGGTGACATCTGTGGGGACGGGGTGCCTGTGGCGTGCCCAGCCCCGTGCTCAGCAGGCACTTGCGCCTGCCCTGCCTCACTTATCTCCCTCCTTTGTTGGTTTTTCCCCTCCTTCCCAGATAAAGAAGCCCGCGCACCGTCGGCGGGGATGCCGGTGAAGTGAGCGGGCTGCCTCCCCCTCTGTGCCCGGCGCGGGACCTGCGGCTGACTGGAAGCTGGAATGTTTCCCACTCCAGGCGATGCCCAGCCCTGCCCGCCCTGCTCCTAGCCTGGCTTCCCAGGGCTGACATTCCCGGTTTTCTGCTGTTCGGAGAGCAGTGCCACCGAGCATGCCGCAGGAAGCCCCTCGGCAGCCGAAGCCCAGGGGAGTTTTCCAGTGAGTCCAGCTCCTCAAAGCCAGAGTTGCCTCTTCCCACCCCGGCGTTGGGAAGCGCCTAGGACAGCGAATTCCCCTGTGCCCAGCGGGTGTTGAGGTCCTGGAGAGCGGGCTGGAGGAGGGGGCTGCCATGGAAGAGAATGTGTTCAGTGTGCAGCAGATCCAGCCCAACGTCATCTCGGTGAGGCTCTTCAAGCGCAAGGTGGGCGGCCTCGGCTTCCTGGTGAAGGAGCGCGTCAGCAAACCGCCCGTCATCATCTCGGACCTGATCCGGGGCGGGGCTGCCGAGCAGAGTGGCCTCATCCAGGCTGGGGACATCATTTTAGCCGTCAATGGCAGGCCCCTGGTGGACATGAGCTATGAGACGGCGCTGGAGATCCTGAGGAGCATCGCCTCCGAGACCTACGTGGTCCTCATCCTGCGCGGCCCCGAGGGCTTCACCACTCACCTGGAGACCACTTTTACGGGCGACGGGACGCCAAAAACCGTCCGTGTCACCAGACCTCTGTGCCCGGCCCCGAAGGCGGTTGACTTGTCCAACCCAAGCGTCCCCAGCAAAGAGCAGCCACCGCCAGCAGCCATGGGATCGCTGTGGAGCAGGGAAATGGGGAAGGAGGTGGAGCCCATGGTCCACGTTAATGGCGTCGTTCCCGGCAGCAAAGGGCCGGACGCCGGCAAGGGCAAGGACAAGGACGGGGCTTGTGGTCACTCCTGTCTCAACGGCGGCGTGGAAGACAATGAACTGCTCAAAGAAATCGAGCCCGTCCTGGACCTGCTGAAGAGCAGCAGTAAGGACAGCGATGGAGATGCGCCCTCCAAGGTAGAGACACGGGATATAG
Organism: Chloebia gouldiae; assembly: GCA_003676055.1. Lineage (NCBI taxonomy): Eukaryota > Metazoa > Chordata > Aves > Passeriformes > Passeridae > Chloebia > Chloebia gouldiae. The sequence goes on along the minus strand of QUSF01000052.1, from coordinate 1,607,922 downwards.
AAGTCCAGGTGGACTGGTAGGTCGCTAAATACATTTTTTACCTTTGGTGGAACGTGCTGGTTTTGGCTCCCCGAGGTGTTGGTGAGCACAGCAGGGTGGAGGTGGAGAGGAAGGGATGAAAAAAAGGGAGAAGTGGTCGGTGAGGGGAAGATGAAAAATTGGGAGAAAATTGTGGAAGAAGGATGTAAGCATGGGAAATCAGGGAGATCGGGAATAACGTCTCATGGAAAGCTGAGCTCTGTGATGTGGTGGATCACCGGCTGGGCTGGGCTAAATCTCTGCTGATGGTCTCAGTTCCATTTGTTTAAAGTTGAAGCAAAATCCCATGCCTCAGTTTCCCCACCTGCCAAAAAATGTCCATGGTATTCTTGTCCCTGTGGTCCTGTTTTAGAGCTCTCTGGATGAAATCCACTTTAACTTTAATGGGAGAGGAGGCAGGAAGATCAGACCGACAGGGCATGGTGCTTCCCAGGAGAAATGAGCTTCCAAACGTTTTGGGAGAGGGGAGGAGAGCCCCAGTGCAGCTCCATCTGAAGCCAAGACAGGGCAAGGGCAGTGGGACCAGCCTGGTGGGAGGGCGGAGATGTTTTCTATCGACAGCTCGGGATGGCCAATCCTTGTGGAAATGCCAGGATGGATCTGCCCCTGCTCCTAGCGAGCCAGATCACGATTTCAGGACTTGTGTGCATGGGTGAGGATGTGAGCAACGCTTGTCCCACATCCTGTTGAGGAGGGGGAAGTGGGACAGCTCCCGGTTCTCCTCAGCGTTTCCCTGAGCTGTAGCGCACCGCTCCAGAGCCGGGGCAGCTCCCCGGGGCCCTTCCTGCTTTCCAGAGCTGTCATTTGTAGCTGGGTTTTTTCAGTCCCATCTCACTCTCCTCCTGACCATTCATTAACACTGTTAGGTTGCCTTTCCCTGTTGCTTTTCCCCAAGTCCCCAAACACATTTTAGCAGTGTCAAGTGCTGCAGCAGGTTGTGGCTGCCCTCGCTTATCGACTGGCTGGAACAGCCCCGAGGGTTTGCTGGAGCTGCAGATCTGTGGCTCGGCCACAGAAAGATCTGTAATTCCAAGTTCTCTGTAATTTCAGGTTCTCTTACTGTAGACACTTTTTAGGAAAAGGAAAACATTGTGTTAATGTTTCTTTATCAGAAACAAGAGAGGAAAGCCACAGCGGGGTCCCCTCCATGGGCTCCCAGCCAAAGCTGAGCTCCCGCTCACTCCCTCCCCAATCCCACCCACACCCTCTGTGTTTTCCACCTTCCTTGTTTTATTTTCAGTTGTTTTCATGTCGTTCTTGCTCTCCCCATTTATTCCCGTTTCCTGTGGAGGACACAGTACTCAAAGCTTGTTAGGTGCTCACACTGAGTCAGAGGGAAAAAATATCTGCTGGGCTCAGTGCTGGTGTCTGGGTGTCCTTCCTGCCACCCCCTCCCCACCACAGCTACTCTCCAGGTCTTCTTCACTTGGGAATTGTTTGGATTTGGAAAATTTGGAAATTTGCTGTGCAATGGGAAGTGATTTAACCCCCTGAGCTCAGGACACTCTCCAAAAATATCTCTGGGCTGCTCATAATTTAATCCCATCCTGGGAAAGCCTGGTTTAAGCGTTGAGATATTGAAAGGGTCAGGACTGGATACAAAATGTGCTGGGGGGCTTCAAAACCCCCTCTGGTTTAGCTCAGGAACCTGGGGGTCGCAGCCCAGCAAAGCCCACAGAGGACACAATCCCAAACACTGGGATTGAACATGGGCAGCCTCACCCTTCAAACCATGTCCCCCATCCCAAGGGCTGCAGGATATCCAAGGAAATTTTGCTCCAGCTGTAAGGAGGGATGCAAAACGTGATTCTACTCTGAGGAGTCTCTTTTACTCAGAGATTAAACAGAAATGCTTTGATTTCACTTAAACTAAAGGACCTTGAAGCAGCAAAGCGGGGACTTCACCAAAATCTCAATCTTTTTGTTTTCAATATCCTAATAAAAAAACCAAAATCTTTGTAATCTCTATACCTTGGGGATGAAAATCCACGTTTTGGTCAAATTCTCCTGCTTGATGAAAAGCTGCAGCCTGGCCCTTGTGGAAGGATTCGGTGTGAGGGAGAAGACCCAGGCTGGAGCAGAGTTGAAAGATTCACTGCAGGGAGAAGCTGTCAGGAGCTGCTGTGCAGGGCAAAGGGCATTTCCGTGGGATTGGGCTGGGATGATTCATCTCCTCGGCTCGGCTCACAGAGCCAGGGCATCCTGAAGGTCTCCTGCACTCCAAGTTTTCTTGGATGGCAGGAGAAGTGCAGAAAGGTCAGGGAATAATGGGGAGTGGATAGCTGGAGAGAGTGTTGGTCAATGCCAAGGAAATGCCAAAAAAGCTGCAGTGAGCCTTATGAGATGGATGCAGCTCGGCCCTGACTCCTCCAGGCAGGAATAGCGCAGGAATTGAGCTCTACCTACACCCAGGAGGGTGCAAAACCTGGCTCAAGGTTGAGCTGGACACCTCCAGCCTGGCCTGTTTGGCTGTTGATCCAGCATGGGTTTGGGATGGATCCTGTTCTGTCCCCTCTTTGCCTGGTGCTGACCTTCCCAGCCCGGGGCTCTTTGTCGGAGCCCATCCCGCTCACGGGGCTGTTCCCAGGGCAAAGGGAATGGCACAAGGCTGAGCTTGCCCACAGGGAGCCAAAAACTTCTTGCTCAAGATGGGTTTTGGCAAAAACAATTCAAACTACACCTGGTGCTTTGGGCTTCCAGCTCCTCTCTCCAGAGTTACTTCCAAGGAAAGCTGGAAGGGAGCCTACAAGAAAGATGGAGAGGGACTCCTTATGGGAGCATGGAGGGACAGGATAAGGGAATGCATTCAAAATGGGCAGGGTTAGGTGGAATATTGGAAGGGAATTGTTCCCTGGAGGGTGGGCAGGCCCTGGCACAGGGTGCCCAGAGCAGCTGTGGCTGCCCCTGGATCCCTGGAAATCTCCAAGGCCAGGCTGGAAACTGGGGCTTGGGGCAGCCTGGGACAGTGGAAGGTGTCCCTGCCCATGGCAGGGGGTGGCACTGGGTGTTCTTTAAGATCCTTTCCAATCCACCCTCTGGTTGATTGATTGATTGAGCCTATATTTGCTTGGGGAGCACAATCAGTTCCTCTCCATCCCCCGCCCCCACTCTGCATTCCCCAAGGGAATTCTCCTTGCTGGCTTCTCCTCCCACCGTGTGCCCTCGGGGTGTGTCCATGGAGTGGCCAGGACCACGGCTCAGGCCATCTGCAGTCAGAAAAGGGAGCAAGATGTGGGGCTCAAGGTATGATGAGAGCTGGCATTTCTGCCATGAGGCTCACCGTGGGCTAGGAAGCAAAAATAGAGTTTGATTCACTCCCTGCCAGCGAGCCCAGGTCTGTTTTTCCCTCAGAGCTCTGGGGAGATTGTCAGGTCCCATCTTCCCTCCTTCTTCCCCCCCTCCCCACTGAGTTGCCAGGGTTTATTTTCCTTCCCAGGTCTCTTCCATGACATGAGCAGCATGATGGAAACATGGCAGTTGCAGTCCAAGCAGCAGCCCCGAGAGAGAGAAGTGTTCTGAGAGCAGGAATTCAGTTCAGGAAATGTTTCAAGGTTTTACACTCCAGCTTGCCTTGGAACATACCCCATAATTTTACAGTTCCTGAAGAGAAAATTCTCTTCCTCCCACTGTCCTCAGGACTGCCAAAATCTCTTTGTGTTGCTCAAAACATTTCATTTGCCTTTCTGATCTGTCTTCATTCTTCTGCACCTGGACACAAAACTTTAAAACCTCGGAAAGGAGAAGGTTCCCTGGAATTTCCACATTTGGGCCATTCTGGAAATGGATGCAGGGAGGTCTGGCAGGGAATGTCCTTCCCCAGCTCCCCTGGCCGAGGTTTCTTCCTCATCACTCTACTCCATCACTGATCCAGGGAGGCATTTTGTGCCTGGAAACCACATATTCCACCCAAATATATCCCATATTGTCCCCAGATATATCCCATATTATCCCCAAATATATCCCACATTATCCTCAAATATACCCCATATTGCCCCCAAATATATCCCATATTCTTCCCAAATATATCCCATATTCCTCCAAATATACCGCATATTCCACCCAAATATATTCCATATTCCTCCTAAATATATCCCATATTCCCCCAAATGTATCCCATATTTTCCCCAAGTATATACCATATTCTGCCCAAATATACCCCATATTCCCCCCAAATATATCCCATATTGCCCCACATATATCCCATATTCCACCCAATTAAATCCTATATTCCCCCAAATATATCTCATATTGCCCCAAATATATTCTATATTGTCCCCAAATATACCCCACATTATCCTCAAATATACCCCATATTCCCCCCAAATATATCCCATATTTCCCCAAATATATCTCATATTCCATCCAATATATTTCATATTCCACCCAAATATATCCCATATTCTTCCCAAATATATCCCATACTCCTCCCAAAATACCCCATATTCCATCCAATTAAATCCTATATTCTCACCAATATATCCCATATTGCCCCCAAATATATCCCATATTTCCCCCAAATATATCCCATATTCCACCCAAATTTATCCAATGTTACCCCCAAATATATCCTTTATTCCACCCAAATATAGCCTGTATTCTCCCAGATATATCCCATACTGCCCCAAACGTATCCCGTATTTCTGCCAAGCCCATCAGCCCAGTTCCGAGCCCCCTTCCCGGGCTCTCTGTGCTGCTCCTCGTGTCCCCCGGGGTTCCCAGCCCTTGTCCCCGTGTGTGACCCCAGCAGATCTCCTGGCCCGGGTGTGGCCCCGCAGGAGCTCCGTGTGTGATTCCACGGGAGCTCCTTTATGCCTCTGCGGGCTGGGATGCTGCAGGTGCTCCCTGGGAAGGGCTGGGAAGGGACAGGAGCCGCTGCAGCTCGTGTGGAATTCTGTGCAGCTGGTGGAATTTTGAGCTGTGCCGGCGGGACTTCGGGATTGCTTGGATCTGTTCCCAGGTCTTTCCATGTCAGTGCCTCCTCAGAGGCATTTGCCAGCCTCATATTTCACAGAGCCCCTGAGGCTGCGGCTTGCTCGGCTCATTAGTCCCTGATCCCAGCGCTGGGCACATTCCTGACGTTCTGAGGCCGCAGGATCTTCTCCAGATCATCCCACAGGTTCTTCCCGAGGCTTTTGTCCTCCTGCTTAGATCACCCTGCAGTTCCCAACCATCACTGCTGCCTCTCCAGGGACTGCATCCCAGATTCTGGAGTTATTCCTTCTTCCAAATTCCCACCTCCTTCCTGAGCTCTGCCCCATCCTCTGTGCCCTGCAAATCCCTTCTCCTGCTCCATCCCTCTCCCTCTGTTCTTGTCTGGACCTTACTGAACTCTCCAGCCTGCAACTAGCACATTTTCCAACTGCCCCAAGGAAAAAAGCATTTAATTTTAATTAAATTAATTAAATTAAATTAATTAAATTAAGGAATTTTGATTTCTGAGGATGCCCTGCCACTCTGGAATGTAGTTTTCCATGGGGCAAAAGAAAGGTGAGGCAAGAGCTGCTTATCCCAGCCCCAAGCCCCGGAAGGAGGAGCACTGCAAGCGCAGCCATTCCCGAGGTAAAATCAGGGAATGGGGTAAGAAGAAGGAATTTCTCTCCCAAGACATGAGCTTCCCACGCAGCCCCAGGCTCAGGTTTTCCAGGAGAAGGAAGAAGCTGGTCCCTGGTCACAGCACAGGGTGGTGTTATCAGTGTCACCAGAGCTGTCACCCGAGGTGTGGGCACTGCCATCCTTGTCATCCATCCAGACTGGGGTGGCAGCAGCCAGGGCTGTCTCTGCTCCCTGCCTGGGAAGTCAGAGAGATCCTTCTGCCAAGGAAATTCAAAGGAGCCGAGTGACAAACTGACAAATTTCCCTTTTGCTCTTTTTTCCCCCTTTAATTTCTTTTTGGAAAAGCTTTGGAGAAATTTCTGAAAGGGCTGTCTCAGCAACTTCCCTTCTGCTTCATCACTCGGAGCACTGCAACATCATCAAATTAGTCAAAAGAAAACAGTGGTGCCTCTCATTTCTCCAAACAGCCAGATGCTCTTTCCAAGGGGAGGCAACATCCCAGGCTCTGCCTGGCACCAGTGGGGGAGGGCAGGATTCCTCTTTCCTTTTTAAGGTATCAAATTTGGCTTTCAGAACAGAAAAAACCCTCAAACTGAGGTTTGGACCTCTCTGGATCCAAGAGATCTGGCCAAGAGTGTGCAATAGGCCTGGGAGTGGTCAGAGAGGGATGCCTGGATCCTGGATCTAGCTTTTGGGGGAGTTCATCTAACCAATGGCTTCCACCTTCAGCATTGCTTCCAGTTCCTCAAAGACATCAAAGTGGGGATTAAAAACATCTCATGGAATGGTTTCGGTTGCAAGAGATCTTAAAGCTCATCCTGTTCCACGCCTGCCATGGTCAGGGGCACCTTCCACTGTCCCAGGCTGCTCCAAGCCCCAGTGTCCAACCTGGCCTGGAGTTCTCCAAAAGGAGGAGCCAGCTCCTCTCTCCCTGTGGCTCTCCCAAGGCAGATCCCTGGGATGTCCATCCTGGCTCCCTCGAGGGAACTGTGCCCCCCAGTGCCCACCAGAATGGCTTTTGATTTGATTTTGATAAAATCCTTTTGGGAACATTACCCAGGGGCTGAGCTTGGACACAGAGTTGTCCCCTCAGCCTCCTCGAGCTGTGACATCCTCACAGGTCACCCTGTGCCTCTGGGGGCTGCAGCAGCCACAGCTAGAGAGGAAAATAACTCATCCCAAAAATCCTGTTCCCGTCCCAGCTCGCAAACAAGGCGAGGGCAGGAAATATTTGTAAAATGAAGCAATTGATGCTTTTTATTTTTATTCCCCCATCTGTGCTCGGACTGGGGTGAGGCTCTGGCTGCTCTGAATGGGCTTTTCTCTCCCTGCCTCTCTCCAAAAAGACAGAGCCGGATCCTTCTGGGCAGCCTCATCCGGGGGAGGCTGCACAGGCTCAGGGCAGCCCCTGGTCAGGCACAGCACCAGGAACACCCCCAGGTCACTCTGGTGGCTTTGTCACAGCCACGCTTGGCTGTGCTTTCCCAGCAGGGTCAGCCCCTCAGTGCCGTGCTCAGGCAGCCATAAATCCATCGGGAAGAGCAGCAGGAATCCCACTCCTGCAGACAGGCAAGGGAGGTGGAGCATCCAGGTAATTCCCTCCTGGATGTCCCCGTCCCTCAGCACGGGGCACTTCACTGTCAGGTGGTGCTCGAGGCCAAGGAATGGGAGCAATCCCTGCTCCAGCAGGACCTGGAAATCCCAAACCACCCAAATTAATCCCCAATTTCATTCGACATCTGGGATTTCTCCAGCTGCCAACATTTATGGCTTTGCTGATGAGATCCCCCAATGAGATCCCACATTCCAAGGGCTCCAGCTGCTGCTGCCGATGGATGGATCCCTCTCCAAGCTTCCCTCGTGGTGGCACTGGCCCTGCAGACCCTTCTCAGGTACCAGCACCCTTTTGGAGGTGCCTGTGGCATCTCTGGCTGATCCCAAACTTCTCCTGGAGAGGCTCCGTGGTTTTCCAGCGGGTTCCTTCTGTAAGTCCCAAGTTCCAGGAGAGCCAAGGGATCTTTCCTTATGGATTCAGTGCATCTGTCTGGATTTTGGGCCCGATGTGAGGAGAAGCTGGGGCTTGTCTGCTGCTGGAGGTGACTTCAGGAGTTTGGTGACCCTGTGCTGACCTGGCTCGGCGTCCCTGTTGGATTAAGCCCTTTTCTGACCCAGAGGTGGGGCAACTGAGAGGCATTTTGAAAACTTTCATTCCATTTTCAGTCTCATGAGAAGGGTGAGACAATACAGGTGTTATAAATCACATCATCACAATCAGAAGCCAACTATTTCCTAATTACAAAACACTCTAAGTGTTTTTTGGTCCGTCAGCTTTAGCCACGCCATGCTGTAGATGCCTTAAAGTCAATAATCTAAAATTACCCCTCGTGAGTCCCACTACAATGCATTTTCATAGTTCTGTTTCTCCACAGTATCCAGTCTTGTTTGCAAGGCCATCCTTTGAAGCTTCTTTCTAGCTCCATTTCTCTCCCAGCAATGTCTGCCCTATTCCATGGCAGTTTTAAGTCAGCATTTCTTGTCTCAAGGTCTGCACAGAGATGCACACTGTGTGGGCCTTCTGTCAGGCTTGGAGAATTCCCTACAAATCCATTCCCCACAGTTCCCCTGGCAGGATGGGATCAGGCCAGGAGGGCAGGGATGTGCAGCTGTGGGAATGAGAGCTCTCCAGGAGATTTCACAGCTGGGCCTGGCTCCGAGGGGACAGCCAGGCTGGCTGTGCTTCCATCCTGCTAATTCCCTGCCTGCCTGCTGGGGATTACTGGGAGGCAGAGCTTGCCCTCTGGGTTGGGCACAGCGGGGCTGTGTGGCTCGTGGCTGTCCCTGTCCCCAGGATCCAGGTGGATGCCTGTGGATTCTGGGATCTCTGTGGATCACCACCCCCTGCAGCAGAGATTGGGATCTGTTGCCTTTGGCTGAGGTGCTGCGGGTGAGGTTTCTTAAAAGCTGTGTTTTATCTGATTGAAACACTTTCACTTTTATCTGATTGAAACCCTTTCACATCCTCCTAGGAGCCAGGTCACCAGGAAACAGCTTTCATGGCCTGGAGGGGCACAGAAATCCCAGGAAAAACGGCCCTTAGGTACCTGTGCCTCCTCACTTGCACCAAGGTGGCCACTTTCCAACGTTTGGAAGGTGGCCAGAGCCCAGGGAAATATTTTGGCAGCTGAGCATGATTCTGTAAAAGCAGAAAAATGACAGGAAAAGCACAGGGTGATGCTCTTTAAATGAAGTCTTTTCCTTAAGCTAAAGGAGTTCAAGGACTGTGAAACTGAATTTATTTGTATTTATTTGTCTTGCTGAAATTGAATCAGGAGCATCCTGTTGGTTTGATTTATGCCTTGGGTGCAAGTGTCCTACTTTGGTCGGTGCCCAAACCCTGCCCCCGTTAATGAGAATTCTCATTATTGATTCAGTGGCACCTGGAAGGCTTTTAAGGACTGACAGCAGGAGCAAAACAATTCCAGAGGGCATTTCCTCAGTGCCTGTGCCCATCCTGACCCGTGCCCCTGCTCAGCCCAACCCAGGAGCCCCTTCCCTGGTGGCCTTGGTGGTGCTGGTGACACAGGTGCCACCCCTGCCTGTCTGAATGTCACCTCTCTAAACCCTGTTTGTTCTCTCCTTGGTGAGGGCTCACCTGGCAGAGGTTTTGCATCAGCTCTGGTTGCATTTTGGAGCCTCTCCCACATCCCAAAATGTGTGTGGCTCAGTGAGTTACACTTGAGGTACACCTGAGCTACCCCTGAGTTACTCCGGTGTCACTCTGGTGGCAGCCAGCACTCGGCTGTGCTCTGTGCCCAGCCCTCCCTCATCCCCAGCAGTTCCAGGGGCAATCCCTCAGTTTGCTTGGCTGAAATCACTTCCACTCCCAGCATCTGGAAAGGTCAGGGAGAGGAGGGAGAACTCCTGGGAGCCTCCTGTTTGTTCTGGGTTATTTTTCCTCTTCCCTGCTCACGAACACCGAGCTGCTCTGCAAACTCCTTCTGCCACGAGCTTCTCCAGCCTCCTTTCCCCCTCTCCATGCTTGTTTTCCCAGGGTTCCCGCTGGGGTTTTGGGGTGTAGAGGCTCTGCTGTAGAGCCAGTGTGGGGACAGGGCATTCCTGTGGCTCTGAGGTGGAGCTCCCACAGTGTTTGAGTTGTTCTCACCTCGGTGATTCACCGCCCTGGCCGAGGCTCTGCCTTTCCTCCCTTCCCACGGGCCAGTGGCCAAGTTCTGGCTCCTGTGGGAAGCAGCTGGAGCAGGACCTGTGCCCGTGGTGCCAGCACCCCAAGAGGTTTTTAACGCTTCAGTTTCAGGGAAGGGGAGAACAATCCCCAGAAAGCTTTGCCGGCTGGGATGGAGAACGATCGTGTCCTGGGGGACCTGTGGGGGAAGAGCAACGTCCCCGTGGTCCTGAACAACCCCTACTCCGAAGCAGAGCAGGTAAGAGGCCATGGCTGGGGCTGCTTTGGGTGGGAAATCCAAAATTCCCAAGGTTTGTGGGAATGTGACCCATCCCGGAGGGCTCTCACAGCGCAGAGAACCTGCAGGGACAACGTGTGGCCCCAAAAGCTGGAGGTGATGGATCCCAGAGCCTGTTTGGGCCAGGAGCTGAAGTGGCTGTGGTTCAGGCAGGGAATGGAGGTCACTGGAGAATGATGCTCCTCATCCAAGGGCTGACGTGGGACGGGAGCCCAGCCAGGGAGCAGGACGCCGAGGCCTCCCTGGGGAATGTGATCCCTTTCGGTGGCACAAGGCCAAGCTGCATCATTAAAGTCATTTGGATTCATCTGATGGTAATTCAATAGAGCACTTCAGATAATGCCTTCCACGGTGCCTTTTCATCTCCTCACACTCCACGGCCGTAAATTCTCAGGCTTCCTTGCCAAGAGGAGATTAACTCCACGTTTGTAGCAGAGCCAGAGACGTCAGGCAGACCCTGCCAGGCCACCAAGATCACCTCGGGGAAAACTCGACGTGCGTGAGCTCTGCTGGTGCTTGGGCAAAAGGATCTCCCTGATGGGATGATCCAGGGCAGGACCTGGGGGACCAGACTCCATGGAAGGGGAGGTCACCTCCCTGCCATGGCAGGGACACCTTCCACTGTCCCAGACTGCTCCCAGCCCTGGCCAACCTGGCCTTGGGCACTGCCAGGGATCCAGGGGCAGCCACAGCTGCTCTGGGCACCCTGTGCCAGGGCCTGCCCACCCTCCCAGGGAACAATTCCCAATTCCCAATATCCCATCCATCCCTGCCCTCTGGCACTGGGAAGCCATTCCCTGTGTCCTGTCCCTCCATCCCTTGTCCCCAGTCCCTCTCCAGCTCTCCTGGAGCGCCTTTAGGCGCTGCAAGGGGCTCTGAGCTCTCCCTGGAGCCTTCTCCTCTCCAGGTGAGCACCCCCAGCTCTCCCAGCCTGGCTCCAGAGCAGAGGGATGGGTGGTCTGAAGACCACAGAGATTCCTCTAGGATCATCCAGTGCCACCCCTGCCATGGCAGGGACCCCTTCCACCATCCCAGGCTGCTCCCAGCCCTGTCCAGCCTGGCCTTGGGCTCTGCCAGGGATCCAGGGGCAGCCACAGCTCCAGGGCAGAGGGGTTCCAGCCCTTGGAGCATCTCTGTGGCCTCCTCTGGATTCTCTCCAGCAGCTCTGGGTCCCTTCTGAGCTGGGCCCCAGAACTGGATGCATTTCTCCTGGCAATCCTGCATGCAATGATGTTCCCACACAGTTTTGCAGCCTGGCAGCATCAGACACCCATAAGAGACACACGAGACCCTCTGAGCTGGTGCTGGTGGCCACACGGGGCACTGGGATAGCCCTGGCCACGCTGCAGGGCTGTAGCCAGCCTGGCTGGGTGCATTTCCACCCTCCCTCACCTCAGAGCTGTGGCCTGGCAGCACAGCCACCCTTGGCTTGAGTGTCACCCCCCGCCAGTGGCAGCACCCCGGAGCTGCAGCAGCCACTGGGGGGGCCCTGGGCAGCCCCACATCCCAGCCCTTGGAATCCTGAGCCCAGGGACAGGTCAGTGCTGCTCCCTTTGCCCCAGCTCTGCAGAGACTCCGTCTTCCTGCCTCCTTTGCTAAGCCCCGTGCGTGTCCGTGTCTGTTACTATAAGCACTTTATAACCTTCTGTGTGCAGAGCTTAATTTCTCTCTGTGCTGGGGCTGCCAAAACCACCAGTTTTAAGCTGCTATTAAACTCTTTATTATTTTTTTTTCCACTGGATGCGCAGCTTTCTTTTTATCCTTCTTATCCCCGAATCCTTACGCCTGCTTTTCTGGAAGCAGTCTGGCTTTTACCCCAGCCATTCCCCGGGGCTGTGTGCAGTCAAGGCAGCTGAACTTCTTTCAAGCAGCAATAAATACTATTAACACAGGGGAAAGTCAAGCCAAGTGGGAACTTTCCTTGGATTTTTTGAAGCAGGATTGGGTGGATTCACTTGGCCAGGTGGCGAATGCTCACTGAGGCTCGTAATAAGGTGCTGAAAGCCCCGCTGGGCATCGATCCCCATCCCTCTGTTATTTTTTACAAAACCACACGGCGTTTTCTTGCTGGTTTCCCAGGAGCCCGATCCCCTGAGGATGCCGTGGCTGTGCCAGGTCCTGCTTCACTCCGCAGGGACTGATTTGCGAGCAGCCCGAGGGCAACCGGGAGCTCTGTTCCCGCGTGGCTCTCGGGGGACGCGACTCAGAGCAGCTTGCCAGGGTGATTTGCAGCTGTGCCGAGGCCGAGGACACGCTCTGAGCCGAGCGGGGCTGGCGCAGCCTGGACGGAAATGTCAGCACGGGGATAAATCCACGACCCGGCTGCTGCTGCTGCCCCCGCCCCGGTGCGACCCAGCCGGGCGCTCCCACGGCGGGGTGAGCCCCTGCAGAGCCCAGGACGGGAGATGTCCGCTGTCACCGTGTCCCCGGGGAGCCCCCAGGGCCGGGCGTGCTCCTCCTGCGGGAGCAGACAGCTCGGGAGCCGCGAAGTGCCGGCACACTCCGGTACAAGCTGTTTGCATAACGCGTGTGCGCCCCGGCTGCCGCAGTTGTCTTGTCCCTCTCCTGAGTCACCGATATCCCAGCTGCCTAATTAAAACATGAAAAGATCTCACGCAGCCTCCCTGGCAGAGCGGCGGGGGAATATTTGGCTCCGGTTTCAGCACACACACACTCACACAGACACACGAACTCACACACGGCTCCTTCCCAGGCTGCCCTGGGTTTTCTCTCTCTCCACAGCTGCTCCGGGATGTGGCTGTCAGAGGTGACACCTCTGCTCCAGCCTGGCTGCTGTCCCAGGGCTCAGCATCCCTCTGCTCCCTGGCCCTCTCCCAGAAAGGCACTGGGACCCATTAATGGGGTCCCGTTGATCCCTGGAAGTGTCCAAGAAATGACACTCGCTGCTCTCCTCCAGGTGACAGCTTGGTGTTCACTCAAAGGTTGGGATCCACCACCTCGGAGACCTTTCCCGATCTTAATGACTCTGTGATTCCAAGGTTCCAGCTTGCCTGGTCAATGGGAAGGGAGCAGCTTTGAGGGGGCTTGAGGCAGAACTTTTGCAGGCAGAAAAGCACCAGCCCTCAGTGAATTTCGGCCTCTTTGTCATCCCGTGGTGGCAGTGTCCCCTATCCCCAGGGCAGGGAAGGAGCAGGGACTGCATGTCTGAAGGCTCAGATTTGGCCAGATTTTTGAGTTTTGCATCCCCCAACTTGCTCCGAGGATGGGGACATTGCTTCATCTGCATTCCCAGCACGTTTTGGGGCCATACCTGCTCCAGCAAGAAGTATTTTAGCAGCACACCTTGTCAGGAGATCAAAACTCCCATTAAAAAGTGCTGGGTACAATCAACACTCCCTGCCTGGTGCTCCCGGTTTCTGTCTGGCAGGTGGAGCTGCAGGTGAGGATTGGTTTTGGTTGCATTTCTGAGCTGGTTTCAGCACATTTTGCCCATCTCAGGGAGCTGCTCTGAGCAATCAGGTGCAGAGGGAAGGTGGCAGATTGTCCCCTTTGGCCCTCAGGGTGGGTCAGGGAGCACAGGAAGATGCTGGTGACTAAAGAATAATTCAATTCTCTTGGAAGAGTAAAACAAGCAAGGGGAAAAAAATTGCGAGGAGCTGCCACTGCCATGATTCAGGCTGGACTCTTCAAAATTGAAAAAAATGAGCTTAAAAATAGTGTTTTTCCAGGACTACATCGAGGAGCTTCTTATTTACTGCTGGGTTTGAGCTCTGCATGAGGTTTTTTTTTGGTTTCTGCAACATGCAAAGGGGAGGCTGAGATGTGGCATGTGGACATTTAGCTTCAAGGGGCAGACTTTGACACATTCCTTGGGAAAATCATGGGATTTGTGGCATGAGGAATGTCAGAGATCCAGAGCAGCACAGCCTGAGGGGTGCAGGCAGCAGCTTTTGGAAACTGCAAGGGTTAAAGGAGGTCCTGCTGAGGTTTCAGATTGTAAATCTCTGCCTTCCCCTCCAGCCTCTGTCCCTTGCTCCCACAATATGTTTTCAGAGCATGGCATTATACCACAAGCCTCAGGCTGCTTGAAATCCATGTTTTCCAAGGGAAAAAAATAAAAAAAAAGTCTGGATGTTGTGGTAGAAACAAGAACTGAGCAAAAATTCTGGCCAGCAGTGCAAAGGTGTCTGCTCAGCCCAGACCTCGGTTTTGGAGTCAGCCAGGATTGATCTCTCCGAGCTTTGGGAAAGCAGAGCAATCCAGTCAGACCTGGAGCCTGGGATGGCTGCTCTGCCATCCCTGAGCCTCCTGCTGCTTTCCCTCCTGAGCCTGGAGCTTCTCCCACCCTGCACTGGTTCTTTGCTTCTTTAAATTTGTGCTGCTGCTCTAAGGGTGACAGAAGCCCAGGATCCCCAGAAAGGAGGTGACACTCTGCTGAAGGCAGTGTCAGCTTCAAGAAAACCAGATTCATTCAAAAGGGACACCAGCCCCAGGATTCCTGCAGGAAGGGACAGAGCCAGTCCAGGCAAAGCTGCTGTGCAGAGCCTTGAAGTGGTGCCAAACACCAGCAGCTTTGGCCAGGACGCTCTCAGATGTCCCCTGGAGAGCTGCAGCAGCAGCGCCGTTGTTCCAGTGATGGAATTACATCCCTGTGTAAGATCTGATTCCCAGGAGACAGAGCTCTGCTGCCCAGAGCCACTGCAGACTGCCCTGTCCCCATGGGCAGACACCGATGGCTCTTGAAGCTTTAAGTGCTTGGGGTGAGTCAGGGCCACAGCAGAAAATTGCAGATTTGTCTGTGAAAATGTGCAAAAAGGAGCACCTGTAGCCAATTCTGCTCCTGTGTGCTGGCTGAGGCTCTCCCTGTGCTGGCACAGATCTCACGGAGAGCTGGATGAGCCCATCCCAAGGCAGTGTCAGAGAGCTGAGCTGGAGAAATCCAACTACTCATGATTCAGCAGACCGCCCCCCCCCCCCCCACTTGGATAATTTATCCATCCCCATTCCTACAAGCTTTCCAGCATTGGTGTCAGAGGAGCTGTGCCTTTGGCTTGCTCAGATTGCTGCTCAGCTCTTCGTTCTTCCAGGCAGAGCTTGGCACCTGCAGAACCAAAGCAGGTGATGCTTCTTGGCAAGAAACATCCCACAGATTTTGGAGGAGAGTCTTCCTCTAAGAAACCTGAACACAACATTCTCCAAGTCACTTCCACCTCTGTTTTTAACTCATTTTCCACAGGTTTTGCTGTCCCATAACCAGACAAGACTTCTTTATTCAACTGTGCATCGGCTGTTCCATTGTAGGATCCCAAATAAAGGCAAATATTGGGATAACCCACCTTGTCTGGCTGTGTCCGCGCTGGAATTTATGCACAGCCATCCAGCCATACACGGTGCTGTGTTGCTGGGACCTTTTCCTGATTTTGCTGATAAGTTCTGACCTTGTGCTGGGTGTTCCCTCTTTTCCAGCTGCCTCCATGCGGGCGCCAGTCCCCGACCAAGAACGGGAGCCCTTCCAAATGCCCCCGCTTTGTGAAAATCAAGAACTGGGAGACAGGATCTGTCCTCCACGACACCCTGCACCTCAAGACTGCCATGGTGAGTAGAGCTGGCCAAAATTCCCTGAGCACCGTTGAGTGGATGGCACCGTTTCCAAGGCAGATTGACCCAGGAATGCAGAAGTGGGGGAATTCAGTCTTGTCTCCATGTCTTGGTTTGAACAGACAGGTGTCTGCTAAGGAAGGCAGGAGCCTCTCTTGAAGTGGAAAATGCAAACCCCCTCCCTCTGAATTATTATAATTTTGAAATTAAAAGGCTCTCAGGCAAAGATATGGGAATAGGCATAACAGTTCTTTATAAGGGATTTTTTTTAATTAAAAAAAAAAGAAAATGCAGTAATGCAACCCCGCCAGAGTCAGAGCAGGCCCCTGTGGGTCAGGGTGGTGGCAGCAGCCCCATCCCAGGGTGGCTCAGCCCTCCTGCAGTGCCAGCTGTGCTTCTGCTGGAGCAGGGATCCTGCACAAGGGGGGAGTTTTCCTCTGGAGCTCCAGGGCTGGGGGAGATGGGCCTGGGCTCCTCTGGGAATGCAGGGGGGAAGAAAGCTGCTCCTCTGGGAATGCAGGGGGAAGAAAGCTGCTCCTCTGGGAATGCAGGGGGCAAAGGCTGCTGTGCTGTTCCCAGGTCAGATTGGATCCAGGTAGGAATGCTTGGCTCCTCCCCTGGGCAGAGCATCTCCCCATGGATGATGGAATTTTCTCAGCCATGCAGGGACACTCAGTGGCCATGAACAGCAGAGATCTCCTGGAGGGAGGATTGGCTGTGGGAGAGATAAAGAAAAAACTGCCCCATGAACAGCAGAGAACTGCCCCAGCTCTGACAGATGGGGATAGAACACACACCCCCAGCTAAATCTTTCAACCTGAGACACTCCAGTAGGGTTTGAATTTTGAGTCTGGTGCAATAATCAGAGAGATGGAAATCCATCTGGGATAAATAAGGAAAAGCATTTGACTTCATGCCAAGCTGGGGTGTGAATCCCATCTCTCCATTGCCTGGACCAGGAGGGAGAAGTGGTGACTGCACAAGGCCTGGCTGCCACCACACAGTGTCCCCAGCCGGCTGGAATGTCCCTGTTTGTCAGACACCACCCTCCTCTCTGGGTGGTCACTGACTGCCCCAGCCCAGCCCTGGTGACCAGCAGTGCCGTGGTGGCTCCAGAACATTCCTGCTCCCTCCTGTCCCCTCAGGCCACGGCGTGCACCGAGCAGATCTGCATGGGCTCCGTGATGACCCCCAGCCCCCACATCCGCAAGTCAGAGGACACCAGGACCAAGGAGGAGGTGCTGCTCCTGGCCAAGGACTTCATTGACCAGTACTACTCCTCCATAAAGAGGTGAGTGCTGCCTCAGCCTCAGCCCGAGGCTGCTGCTGGTGCCGAGATGTCCCGTGTGTCACCCAGAGCTGCCTCCACCCTGGGCCCAGCACAGGAGGGACCTGGAGCTGCTGGAGCCAGTCCAGAGGAGGCACCAGGATGATCAGAGGGATGGAGCAACTCTGCTGGGAGGAAAGGCTGAGGGAGTTGGGATTGCTCAGCCTGGAAAAGAGAAGCTATGGGATGACCTCACTGCAGCCTTACAGTGCCTGAAGGAGGCAAAAAAAAACATGGAGAGAGACTTGAGGCAAGGGATGGAGGGACAGGACACAGGGAATGGCTTCCCAGTGCCAGAGGGCAGGGATGGATGGGATATTGGGAATTGGGAATTGTTCCCTGGGAGGGTGGGCAGGCCCTGGCACAGGGTGCCCAGAGCAGCTGTGGCTGCCCCTGGATCCCTGGCAGTGCCCAAGGCCAGGTTGGATGGGGCTGGGAACCTGGGATAGTGGAAGGTGTCCCTGGCTGTGGCAGGGGGTGGAATGAGATGGGATTTAAGGTCCCTTCCAACCCAACCATTCCGTGATTCCATGGTCTGATCTCCCATGCATGTGAGTCACAGCAGGGGGAGGCCTTGGTGCTCCTTCAGCAGATGCTTCCTGGGTAGAGTTTCATTCATGGTGTTTGTCGTGTCTCTGCACAAGCCACAGTCCTCTGCCCCTGTCCTTGCCCACCTGTTATCCCAAAGCTGGGATAAGCACCCACACAATCCCTGAGGGTGTGTGTAGGAACAAGGTATTCCAGGTGGAGAGCAGCAGCATTCCCTGCCCTCCGCCTGACCCTCCGCCTCCTGTGCTCCCAACCTCCCCAGATCCGGCTCCAAGGCCCACATGGAGAGGCTGGAGGAGGTGACCAAGGAGATTGAGGCCACTGACACCTACCAGCTGCGGGACACGGAGCTGATCTACGGAGCCAAGCACGCCTGGCGGAACGCGGCGCGGTGCGTGGGCAGGATCCAGTGGTCCAAGCTGCAGGTGAGCACCAATCCCACCAGGAACACCCAGGAGATTCCTGCCAGAGGATGTGCTGGAGCTTTGGAGAGGCAAATCCTGCTCTCCACCACCTGGGAAGCACAGCACAGGTCCAGGGGCAGCTGTTCAGCACACACAGCTCCCCTCAGCAGCTTTGGGATGTTGGCAGGAGCTGAAAAAGTGTCTGTGGGGTGGGAGATGAGGTGGCTGTGTCTGAAATGGAAGCTGGTGCTCCAGGGGACATTTTCCAATATCAGATCCTGCTCTAACATCTTTCCTGCTGCTTCCAAACCTGTTGCTCCACCTGGAGCGAGGCAGCAGGACACATTTGTCCTCAGTACTGACATCCAGCAGGGGAGGATTTGGCTCAGTGCCCTTTTGGCAAGGGAAACACAGAACAGGATTGGAAATCAGTGATCCCTAGGGAATCCCTTGGTACAGAGCTGTCGTCGCCTTCTGTAACCTGGAACAAATCCAGTGCTGCTGAGAGTTCCTGTGGCTGCTTCACACAGGGAATGGGCACAGCCACATCTCTTGATCCCCCTTCCTGATCTCCTGATGCTTTTGTGGCTGCCCCTGGATCCCTGTGGATGGGGCTTGGAGCAGCCTGGGGTAGTAGAAGGTGTCCCTGCCATGGGCAGAGGGTGGGATGAGATGCTCTTTAAAAGTCCCAACCCAAACCATTCCATGATTCCATGATTCCCTGTCCCTCAGCCCTAACTGACACCTGTCCTGCTCCAGCTTTGAGTGTTGATCTACAAGAGAAGCAGAGCAGACTCTGTAATTGCTGGGGGATGAGGCAGGAACAGCAGCAGGTTGGGAGCACGGGAATGAGGAGGTTTTTGCCTGAGCAGCAGATGAGTCACTTCTCCAAAGCAAAAGGGGCAGCTGGATTAAACATCCACGTGTTCCAAAGGCAGAGAACACATAATTATGGAGCTTTAGATCCCTGAGAAGCCACGGTGGTGCCTGGAGTTCTCCATGTGCTGTGTTTCTTCTGCCTGGCTCTGCCCTAGGAGCTGGAACATCCCCACAACTGCTTCCCTGTTCCAGGTGTTTGATGCCCGGGACTGCACCACGGCCCATGGGATGTTCAATTACATCTGCAACCACATCAAGTACGCCACCAACAAGGGGAACCTCAGGTGAGCCACCAGGGAGTCACCTGGCTTTGAATCTGAGGGCCTCTGGAGGAGTGGAGATCCACCTCTGGGCCCTACTGGGGCTGGGGCTGGGCACTGCACAGCCAGCAGCCGTCCTGAGAAGGGTTAGAGGGACATGATGTGGGCTGGAGGAGCCCTGCTGGTCCAAGTCTCTCTCCTCTTGCTGCCTGTTGAACCTCAGAGGGAAGATTTTCCCATTATTTCCCCTTTCCTATATTCACAGAGCTCAGACTGCTCTCCAGATCTGTCTGAAACCTCCTGCTAGCAGCCAGGAGCTGGGAACACCCCAAATTCCAGAGCCACCAGTGTAACAACTCACATTCCTCACTCGGGGCACACCCAGAGGTGGTGGCAGCACCTTTTCCTCCAGCATCTCACAGCTCCTGGCGCTCACCAGCGCTGCCTTTCCCTTCCAGGTCTGCCATCACCATCTTCCCGCAGCGCACGGACAGCAAGCACGACTTCCGCATCTGGAACGCGCAGCTGATCCGCTATGCTGGCTACAAACAGCCCGACGGCACCGTGCTGGGGGACCCCGCCAACGTGGAGCTGACCGAGGTACCGCCTCCGGCACTGCGCCCTTTCCTGACCCTTCTCCACCCTTGCCATGGCCTGGGGCTGCACCCAAAACCTCTCCCAGGTCTTCCCTCCAGTGAAGTAGGCAGAGGTGGCAGGGCAGTTGTGTCCATGTCTCAGGGCTTCCCCTTGTATCCAGATGGATTTTCTCAGGAAGTTTCCTTTTCCTTGAAGCCTCCTAGGGCTTACACCCCTCCTTAATCACCTTGTCCCCATAAATGAGAGATGGAGCAACTGAGAGGTGTTTTAAAAACTTTCATTCCATTTTCAGTCTCGTGAGAAGGGTGAGACAATACAGATGTTATAACTCACATCATCACAATCAGAAGCTGATTATTTCCTAATTACAAAACACTGTGTTTCTTGGTCTGTCAGCTTTAGCCACACCATGCTGTAGATGCCTTAAAGCAAATCATCTAAAATTGCCTCTTATTAGTCCCACTGCAATGCATCTTTCATAGTTCCATTTCTCCACAGTATCCAGTCTCATTTGCAAGTCCATCCTTTGAAACATGTTTCTAGCTCCATTTCTCTCCCAACAATATCTGCCCTATTCCATGGCATTTCTAAATCAGCATTTCTTGTCTCAAGGTTTGCACACTGTGTGGGCCTTCTGTCAGGCTTGGAGAATTCCCTACAAATTCATTTCCCACATTAAACCTGCCCTTCCCACGCTTGTGGGGACACACAGGAATTCTGGGCATCCTCAGAGGGAGGAGAGGCTGGGTCAAGCAGATTGGGATTGTCCAGTACAGGCCCAGCTGGGGAGGCTGGGTTTGTGTCACCCTCAGGTTTTTTCCCCAGGAGTAAAGGCTGGGTTTTGTCACTTTTCTCCTTTTCTCACCTGTTTTCTCCTTCACCATTACAGGCACAAGCCTTGATCCTACTGGGGATCAATTCCAGGCTCATTTGCAGCCTAAATTCCCTTGACTTGGCCATGGGTGGGACAGGCCACTCCCTGTTGTAGCTCCCTTTGCTGTACCACAAGGACAGAAATCCTGCCAGGAGCAGTGCCCAGGATCACACAATTCCCTGCCCACACTGTCTGGAGAGCAGATGACCTGCTGGGACACCAACCCTGCCTTTACTTTCCCTGCAGATCTGCATCCAGCAAGGCTGGAAGGCTCCGTACGGGCGCTTCGATATCCTGCCCCTGCTGCTCCAAGCCAACGGCAACGACCCCGAGCTCTTCGAAATCCCACCAGAGCTCGTGCTGGAAGTGCCCATCCGACACCCCAAGTGAGTCAGAACAGCCCCAAAACTGCTTGAGGGGATCAGCAGGACTGAGCTCCTCTGGTTCCTCCCTTGCCATGGCCTGGGGGCTTCACCCAAAACCTCTCCCAAGTCTTCCCTCCAGTGAAGTAGGCAGAGCTGGCAGGGCAGTTGTGTCCATGTCTCAGGGCTTCCCCTTTTATCCAGATGGATTTTCTCAGGAAGTTTCCTTTTCCTTGAAGCCTTCCAGGGCTTACTCCCCTCCATAGTCACCTTGTCCCCATGAACAGCCCCAAAGGGAGGTACTGATGGAAATGTTCTGCTCAAGTCCTTCGCCCTGTTGGCAAAGTGACCTCCCCCATCCCCCTGCCTGCACTGGGAAGGGAATTCCTGGCTGGTTGCCTAATCCTGACCTTTTTCCTCGGCAGGTTTGAGTGGTTTAAGGACCTGGGCCTGAAGTGGTATGGGCTGCCAGCCGTTTCCAACATGCTCCTGGAGATCGGGGGCTTGGAGTTCTCCGCCTGCCCCTTCAGTGGCTGGTACATGGGCACGGAGATCGGCGTCCGCGACTACTGCGACAACTCCCGCTACAACATCCTGGAGGTGACTCCTGCTGCTCCCGGCGCCTCTGGGGTTCCTGGGCAGCAGGCAGCACACTGGGAGAGCACAGGGTATCCCTTCTGGGGCCAGTTCTGGGCCCTCAGTTTGGGAAGGATGTTGAGACAGTTGAGAACATCCAGAGGAGGCAACAAGGCTGGAGAGGAGCTGGGAACACAAACCCTGTGAGGAAAGACTGAGGGAGCGGGGGGTGCTCAGCCTGGAGAAAAGGAGGCTCAGGGGTGACCTCATCACTCTCCACAGCTCCCTGAAAGCTGTTTGCAGTCAGGTGGGGTTCGTCTCTTTCTCCAGGCAGCACTGACAGAACCAGAGGACACAGTCTCGAGCTGCACCAAGGAAAATTTAAGCTAGATATCAGGAAAAAGTTTTTCACAGAAAGAGTGATAAAGTTCTGGAATGGTCTGCACAGGGAGGTGATGGAGTCACCATCCCTGGATGTGTTTAAAACAAGCCTGGGTGTGGCACGGGTGCCAGGGTTGAGTTCAGGTGTTGGGGCTGGGTTGGACTCGATGATCTTGAAGGTCTCTTCCAACCCAGTCATTCTGTGAGTCTGTGAATTCTCCTGGAGCCACATGGTTGAGGTTGGCGAGGTCTCTGTGTCCTGTGGGCCCAGCAGGTGTCCGACACAGCCGGTGTGATCCCAGTGGAGCTTCCCAAAGGCTTCCCAAAGAATCTTAGGGATCAGCAGGCACCTGTGCTCAGCTGAGGCCAAGTGCTGAAATATGAAAGGGGGCAGAGACACTTGGTGGCTCCTCAGGGACTCGTGTGCCCTTGGGGACCCTCCAGCTGGTCCCATGGCTCAGGGAATGCCCACACTGGGAGAGACAAAGCCAAGCTGTGGGAAGGTGCCCATGCAGGGGGTCTGGATCCATCAGAACCTCACAGGGAAGGCTGTGTTATTTAGAGGGGCTCTGTCCCTCCCCAGTCTCCTGAAAACCAGAGGGGTGGGAGCAGTGTGAGTGTCCAGCTGCTCCTGGTGGCCTCCTCAGCAGCATTTGGCCACCTGCCTCTGCTCAGGGAGGAGGAAAGGCCGTGCTCCTGCCCAGGAGAGGAAAAGGCAGGATTTCTATCAGCCCTTCCCTGCCCTGTGGGTGCCAGCCTGGGCCTCTCCTCTGGGTTCCTCTCCCCAAGCAGAACTCTCCAATCCTTGTTTCTTGGCCATTAAATCCTTCCCCTCCTGCCACGTGTTGTTACAGCAAGTGGCCAAGAAAATGAACTTGGATATGAGGAAAACGTCCTCGCTGTGGAAGGACCAGGCCCTGGTGGAGATCAACATCGCTGTGCTCTACAGCTTCCAGGTACCTCAGGGTCCTCCTTTCTCTGGGCCAGCCTGGAGGGACACAGGGACTGGGTGGGACAAGTGTGGAGACATCCACCCAAGCACAACAGCTGAAACTGGGCTGTGTCTCCTGAATTTGGGCTGCTACAGTGAGCTTTAATAATCTCCACACTCTGGACATTGTAAAAGAACACCGCCAGCACCTGAGTCTTGCTGGTCCAGGGGGAATATCCCAACAGGGGGAAAATCCTGCCCTTCTGACCTATCCATGAGGCAGGAACTGGACCAGGTTCTCCCCCAGCCTGAACCTAAAGGTTGAGTAACAAAACCAGTCCTTGGCCACCGCTTCAAAGGGTGAGAGTCCTTCCCAAAGCTGGGTTGGAAGAGCTTCCCAAGGGTCTGAGCAGAGGATGCTCCATCCCATCCATCCCATCTTTTCTTGGCCAGGACAGGGGAGCAGGGCTCCCATAGCACATCTGCTCTCAAAGCACTGGGGCACCATTAGAGCCTCCTTGGGAAGACCAGGGTCAGCAGCCACCTTGGATCATCCCCAAAGACCATGGGAGTAAGGAATATCTGGGACAAGCAGCTCCAAATGTAAAATTTTGGCTTTTTCCCTCTGGGATGTGTTGACAGCTGCTGGCTCTGCCCTCTTGTCCCCTGACAGAGTGACAAGGTGACCATCGTGGATCACCACTCGGCCACCGAGTCCTTCATCAAGCACATGGAGAACGAGTACCGGTGCCGGGGGGGCTGTCCCGCCGACTGGGTCTGGATCGTCCCGCCCATGTCGGGCAGCATCACCCCCGTGTTCCACCAGGAGATGCTCAACTACCGCCTGACGCCCTCCTTTGAGTACCAGGTGCTGTCCCCACCCTGCCCTCACCGCTGCTTGTGGCCAAGGGCGGGGTGGGAGTGGGAGCTCAGGAGGTGCAGGGAGGAGAGGGACACCATCCAATTCCTTCACAATGGATATTTCACCCTAACATCGTGTAATAATGGGGGTTTGCCCCTCCATGGGAATGTGGGACACCTGAGCTCCCAATTCTTAAGCACACTTTGGAAGTGCCTAATGGGTGGGTGGGGAAATGGCCTGGAAGACTCCTGTATCCCAAATCCCATATCCCATAGCCCATATCCCATTCCAGCCTGCAGGTTTGAGTGGATGGCTCCTGTATCCCATATCCCATATCCCATATCCCATATCCCATATCCCATATCCCATTCCAGCCTGTAGGTTTGAGTGGATGGCTCCTGTATCCCAAATCCATTCCAGCCTGTAGGTTTGAGAGGATGGCTCCTGTATCCCATATCCCATATCCCATATCCCATATCCCATTCCAGCCTGAGAGGATGGCTCCTGCATCCAGGGGATCCAACAGTGGGACAGGGGCTCCTTCCCAGCAGGCCCAGCAGGGGATCAAATGCTGCTGCTGGGGTGTTTAACACTCCAGACCATGAAGAAAAACCCCTAAGCAAACACTCCCTCGTTATCCAGCCATCCCTGCTCCGGTGCTTTCCACACAATGTGACCTTTAGTCAAGAGCCCTTAAGGAATAATCACAGAGCAGGAGCAGTCTGTTCACTCCTGTAAGCAGCCCACCAGGCACCCCGATGCTTGCTGGCTCTGATTGCAGCCTGCAAGGGCACAGAATGAGCTTCTGTGTGCTTGCTCCTGGCTTCAGCTGCCTCCCCTTCCCAAAGGGCCTCTTAGGGAAAAAAAACCTGTGGCCAGAGCAGGGGAAAGGATCTGTTTCTATCACCTCTCCCCTTCTGGCGTTGTCTTCTTTTTTGGCTGTGGCCTATTAACGCTCCTCTTGAGAGGTGACAGAGCAATTGGCCAGATGCTGTTACAAGCCAGGAGGGTTTATTAGATTGCAATTTTCCTGGGCATGTTCCATTGCCCAAAAAAAAAACCCCACAAGGCTCCAAGGATCAGGGACATAGAGAGGAGAGGGAGAGCTGTGCAGTAGGAGCTATTCCTCCCCTTCCTGACTGGAAGAATTTAACTCTCAGTGTTGTGGATGCTGCATTTCTCCAAGCTCTGAGCCCTCCCCACCCTCTGATCCCACTTTTTCCTCTCCTAGCCGGACCCCTGGAACACCCACGTCTGGAAAGGGGTCAATGGGACACCCACCAAGAAGAGAGCCATTGGCTTTAAGAAGCTGGCAAAGTGAGTACCAGTGTGCTCTGGAAAGGCCTGGAATGTCTGGGGCT
The DNA here is from genome assembly GCA_003676055.1 of Chloebia gouldiae. Classification (NCBI taxonomy): domain Eukaryota; kingdom Metazoa; phylum Chordata; class Aves; order Passeriformes; family Passeridae; genus Chloebia; species Chloebia gouldiae. The sequence continues at coordinate 1,582,930 of QUSF01000052.1, read as the reverse complement.
GGTCCTGGATTTGAGCGCGCTGTGGGTGTGTGCATCACCCTACAGATGATGCACTGAGCCTGGGCTTTGGGCTGCTGAAGGCTTTACCTGCCATGAGGGACATCTGGGGACACAGGCAGTCCTTTGAGCACCCCCTCAGACCCCCAAAAGAGCAGGTGAATACCAGATCTTGCATATTGTTTGTTCTCCTGAGGTCTTCATTCTCTGGTTAGGAGGTCTTAATATTCAGGGATGGTTTTCCCACTTTTGGAGGGTGTTTTACCCATTTTTCCTTTCCTTGGGGCAGGAAGATCCTCCCCTCCCTCTTCAGGGCTGTGCTGGCACTACCAAAATCAAACTCCTGTCCATATTCCTCCTTTTCCTGTTGACTTTTTCCCTACTTGAGGGTAACCTGCCCCAGTGTGTGCCCAACCCTCCAAACACCTGCTTTGGAAGGAAGGGAGGAGATGGGAAGGAGGAACCCCCCTGCAGGCAGCAGATGGATCAGGGCTGAGCTGAGATTTGCACTTCATGCTCAGTTGACCCCTGGCAAGGGGCCACCCCCATCCCTCTTCCCTGCCAAGGCTCCTCAGCAGCAGGGACGCAGGAATGAAGCTCAGTTTGGACCCTTTGGCTGATTCTGGCCCAAATTCCTCCCCTGGGGGCCATTGGCAGAGAGGAGCTGCTGGTTCCGTGGCAGCAGAGCCCTGGGCCGAGGCAGGAGAGGGCTGGGTGTGCCCTGGTGACGGTGGCCAGGCTGCCAGGTGGCCCTGGCTCGTCACAGCATCTCCCCACGCTTCAGTTTCCCTGAATCCCTGCTATCAATTTGTTCCCACTCTTCAGCTGTCACCTCCTGCGAGCTGCTCTCCGTGGTGCATCCATAAACAGGATCAGCAGCTGAGGAATGTGCTCCTGCAGCTGACACTGGGGCTGGGGGAAGAGCAGGAGGAGTCATGGAGTTTGGAGGAAAAATGCTTTTATTGCTCCCCTCTGCACCATTGAGGGATGGTTTTATAAAAATGTGAGCATGGCAGGTCATTTAAAACAAAATCTCCATTGTTCCTGGTTTAGGGAAAGGAATTGTTTTTGTAATTCACCATTAATCCTGTCTGGATCTGAGCTTATCAGCTGTAGAAAAGGCAGCCTGAGCCCAGAGCTTTCAGCATGATTTGGTGCCTGCTCAGACTCAAAAATCTGGCCAAATTTGAGCCTTCAGACGTGCAGTCCCTGCCCTGGGGCCAGCACAGGTCCTGGGGACAGGGGACACTGCCACCAGGGGATGACAAAGGGGCAGAACTGCGCTGAGGGTGGGGATGCAGCAGCAAACAGAAATGTTCCTGAGGCTGACCTTGCCGTGGAGAGGAGCTGCCAGGGGCAAGGCAGGATAAACCATCCTGGAGGAGTTTCTACCTCCTCTTCCCTCTTTTTGTCCTCCCTAAATGATTCCCCAGAACCAGAGTATTTCTGGGCAGGAGGGGCAGGGGGGAGCTGGACGTCTCCTGCCCAGTGTGACCACTCCAGCTGCAGCCTCTGTTCCCACAGCTCATCTGAAGGGGATGCAGGAGCCCTGCTGGACTCAAAAACCTGGGGCAAGGGCTGTCAAAGTGAATCAGGCAGCCCTTCCTCTTGCAGAGGCCACAGAGATGCTTTGTGCTCCCTCAGCCTCCCAAAAATTGCCCTTTCCTGTTGCAACAGCAGCCTAAATCCAGACCTGATGGCTTTCTGCCTTTCTGGTGGCCCCATTTAAAGGCTTGGTGGTCCACTTAGAAAAGGAGGTGTTGGGCATGTAGGAAAGCCAGCGTTGATGTGATTATGAATGTCCCTAAAATGACAAACCCCAACCCCTGCCCCCATCACAGCGCTCCCACTGATACCACAGACAAGGAATCAGCATTCCTGTGCTGCATCACCCGGGCCAGGATTGGAGAGAGGCTGGTGGCCCCTGGCCCCTCTGTGTGCCCTGAGCCAGTGGGGAAAACTGCAGGAAAAGCACCCAGTCATGGCTGCAGGCACAGAAAGAGCCAGCTGGGCACAAGGCTGGGATAAATGTGCCACCCCTGGCCTGCTCCTGCCAGGGGAGGTCTCGGTGTCACCGGAGTGCAAATCACAGCTCGGTGTGACCTCGGTGTCC
>QUSF01000052.1:1557516-1580720 GCA_003676055.1 Chloebia gouldiae | reverse complement strand
CTCTTCTCTTCTCTTCTCTTCTCTTCTCTTCTCTTCTCTTCTCTTCTCTTCTCTTCTCTTCTCTTCTCTTCTCTTCCCTTCCCTTCCCTTCCCTCCCCTTCCCTCCCCTTCCCTCCCCTTCCCCCTCTCCCTTCCCTCCCCTTTCCCTCTCCCCTCCCCTTTCTCCTTTCTCCTTTTTCCCTTTTCCCTTTCCCCTTTTTCTTTTTCTCTGCCCCTGATCCTTCTCCTGCTTCTGTGCCCCTGCAGAAATACCACCCCCATGCCTGGTTTAGCATTTTCCTCCTTCACCCCATTCAGGTTATTTGAGCTCTGTTCAAGCTCCCCCATCTCCTCTTCCTCTCTGACAAGTCGAGCTCTTCCAAGGCTTCCCTGTTTGCCATGTGACAACCAAAAGATTGATGCTACAGCTTTGTAAGGCTGTTCATTTAATAAGGAATAAAAAGGTCTGGGCTAGAGGCACAGGTCAGGACCAGGCTCTGACTGGGATTTATTCCTGCTTCCCAGGGCTGTGAAGTTCTCAGCCAAGCTGATGGGCCAAGCCATGGCCAAGAGGGTCAAGGCCACCATCCTGTACGCCACGGAAACGGGGAAGTCCCAGGTCTATGCAAAAACCCTGTGTGAGATCTTCAAACACGCCTTTGATGCCAAGGTGCGGTACCAGCTCCCAGCTCCTGACACGTGATGGGTGTGAAATCATGGGTGCTCCAAGGAGATACATGGGAAACAGCTGCCCAGAGCCTTCAGGGTGTGTCCCTGTGGGTCTGGGTTGGAGAAAAATCCCTGATTTCCCGCAGTGACTGCAGCTGTGGCCCTTCGGGTGGCAGCTCCAGGGCTGCCCGTGTCCCTCCAGACTCCTGGTCCCACCCTCCCCATGCAGAGATCCCAGCAGGGATGTGCTGTCCCCGTTCCCAGGCAGCCCAGGAGGCTCCCAGCTCTCTGTAACCTCTCTGTGCCCCCAGGTGATGTCCATGGACGAGTACGACGTGGTGCACCTGGAGCACGAGACCATGGTCCTGGTGGTCACCAGCACCTTCGGCAACGGGGACCCACCTGAGAACGGAGAGGTAGGACAGCAGGGGACAGCAGGGGACAGGCCAGGAACGCCCTCCTTTGGCTCAGACTGAGCTGGAAGGACCCAAATCAGGCCCAGGTGCTGTAGGAGCCTCCAGCCTGCTCTGGAGCAGGGCTATCTCCTGATTCCCTGCCATGACACAGCCACTGACCCCGTGTTCAGTTCATCCTGTGTGACCACCAGCAGTGTCACACACAAGGTGACAATCCCCTGGACAGCTGGGAACAGCGAGCAGGGAGCAGAGCCACAGCCCAGGCTGTGCTCAGGGCTTGGCTTCCTGCAAAACCTAACAAAGCTGATGGCCTTTTTTGTTCTTTTCCTGTAGAAATTTGGCTGTGCATTAATGGAGATGAAGAATCCCAACTCCAACCTGGAGGAGAGGAAGTAAGAGCACTCCATCCCCTTCCCCTCCCACTCCAACCTTTTCCCCTCCCAGTCCAAACCCCAGCATGCAGGACAGGTTCCCTGCCTTCATCCTCTCACAGGGGAGTGGGAAATCCTCGGGCAGATCCAGGAATGGGACCTGCCTGGAAACCCAGGGAATGGAGAGACTGGAGGTCCCAGGAAGGACAAGAACAGAGCCAGGGGTGCCTTGGATCCCAGCTTGTAATTCCTTGGGGTGACACTTAAAGCTTCTCTCTTCATCTTGAAGAGGCAGGAATCTGTGGGAAAAAAATAAAAAAATAAAAGTAGGCATTTCCCCAAAATCATCGATTCTGAGAGCCAGGGCCTGTCCAGGAGGCACCAAAATAGAAAGAGTTGGAGGTAGAAGGGAGTTCCCAGCCTTGCAGATGTAGGTGGGGGAGGGCTGCAGAACCAGATTTAGCTCCATGCATGGTGTGAAAAGATTTCTAGGGAAAATAAGAGCTGTGATAAGCCTGTGATGTTTGTAACCAGTACCTTGGAGACAGAATGTGGATTGTAGAAAATCCCCCTTCAGGGGAGGATGAGCTTTGTGCAGATCCCAGGGAGGGGAAGGAAGGGAAGGCAGTGACAATGATAATTTGGGGTCTCCTCTTATTTTAGCTGCAAAGAATAAAACATTTCCCTGAACTGGGTCACTGCTGTGCCGTGGAATGTCTCCTGAGCTAACAATTGGCACAGGGCTGCTCCTCAATTCAGGAGGGACCAGCCCTGTGGGAGATCCAGGACAATTCCAGCACCCTGACTCAGGGCGGTGTCACCGGGGCGGTGACAAACACGGCAGGGACCAGCCTGTGGCTCTCCAAAGCTGGCCCTGCTGTGCAGCCAAGGCAGCTGATGGATCCCTGCAGGGCTGCCCTGCTGAAAACCCACCAGGTTCCTCGTGCCCTCATGCCTCAATGGGGACAGTGACAGAGCAGGACGTGCAGGCTGCCCTGGAGAGGTGGGCATGGAGAACAGGGGAGTTCCACACATGGTTCTCACCCCAAGGATCTCCTTGGGTGCAGATTTGAGGAGGTTAAAAGCCCCTGAGCTTGGTGTTTGCTGTCCCAGACACCTCCAAGTGTGATTTAAGGGCTGGTAGGAGTTTCTAAGAGCCAGGCAGGGACAACCTGCACTGTCCCAGGCTGCTCCAAGCCCCATCCAGCCTGGCCTTGGACACTTCCAGGGATCCAGGCATCCACAGCTTCTCTTTCTGGGATTTCCCCAACCAATATCCAGGACTTGCTAACATCAAGTGCACAAAAAGCCTTTTGCAATGAGAAAAGGAGACCTGGAAGAGGCTGTGAGGGGAGAGGGACAGTGTCAGACTGGTGAAAGAGAGCTGGAGAGAGCAGCTCCTGTCCATGCACCCCATGGAGTCCCAGCTCCCCCAGGGAATGCTGAGACCCCTCAGGGCAGGGTGGCCTCCCAGTGTGACAGTGTCACAGGATCCTGTCAGGGCTCTCTGCCCTGAGGCTGTGCTGGACTTGATATTTAGCTCCTCATATCTTACAGCAAGGGTTTCCCAAGGGTTTCCCAAAGTGTTCCTAAGCCATTCCTATTCCAAGCCTGCTGTTCAAATGCAGCCCATCCTCCCCACACCACAAGGACCTTCTCATTCCAGCTGCTGGCCCAGCCTTGGCCCAGCACCCACCTGGGCAGTTTGGGCTTTGTGTCCATCTAATCCAGAGGGTGGTGCTGCCCTGAACAGAGTTGGGATCACAGAAAATCCCCCGCACTGCAGGATGAGCTTGGAGCTTCTCGGAGCCTGGGGAGGGAGGCCACCTAACCCGGGATAACCCGGAGGGGGACGTGGTCAGGGCCAGCAGCGTGGCCTGGAGCAGGCGGAGGGGCAGAAAGGGAGGAGCTCTGGGGAGAGGGGGAGGCTGAGGAGCGGAGGTGGCGCGGGGGCTCCGTGCCCCGGCTGTCACCGGGCCCGGGTGCCGTGCGGCTGCAGGAGCTGGGCCGTGACTCATGCACGCAGCACCGCTCGCTGCTCTGGCTGTAAATTTAGAAACTCTTGTGCAGAGCAATTTTGGGAGATGGCTCAATTCAGAAATACTTCTGCTGTTGTCAGATTTTTTTTTTTTTCTCTGCTCCCCTTCCCCCTCCTCATCCCTTCTTCTCTCACTCAGTTTTGGTTGTTTTTTTTTCATTTCCCACTTCCTATGAATGAAACAACCCTCAGAATATCTCTTCAGACACACCCCGACCTTGTGTGCTGCCGGGGAAGGACAGGTAAAGCCAAAGGTCCTGGCAGCTCTGCATCATTGGGGACAATGTGGCAGCCAGCACCTGGGCCAGCGCAGTGGGAGGTGACAAGGACCTCACGGAGCATTCCTGCTCCAGCTGCGAGATGCAGAGGGGTTGCTATGGCTTTACATAGCATTCCTCTGCTCTTCCCACAGTGCCTGCTCGTGGAATTGTGAGCCCTGAGCTCTGCTTTGGTGTCCCCCACGACTGGGACCCCTGTGAGCCCGAAGCCAGGCGAGAGGCACGCAGGTGACCCCAGTGTGACCCTGGATGCTGTCGCTGTTCACAGGAGCTACAAGGTCCGGTTCAACAGCGTCTCCTCCTACTCGGACGCCCGGAAATCCTCCAGTGATGGCCCTGACTCCAGGGACAACTTCGAGAGCACGGGGCCCCTGGCAAACGTCAGGTAAAGGGGACAGGGCAGGAGCCGGTGCTGCACAGAGCCCGCAGCTCCCACCTCACCCTGAGGAGTTTTGGTGATGTGCAAACCCCTCCAGGCTGCTGTGGGTGGTGGTGGGACAGGAGGGGCCAACTGTGCTCTGGCAAACTTCAGAGCTCCTTGCTCCTGTAATGTTTCCATGAGACCTGGCTCTGAAGTGTAATAATTCAGATCAATAGCTGCGATTTTTAAAACTTAATAGCTGCATCATGATGAAGCTTTTCAACTTGACCTATCATTTGCTGACTTGCTACCCAGACATGTGGTCTCTAGTGCAGCACAAACTGCAAATTTTCACCAAAGCCACACATCAACTGAATTCTCAGAATAAATTGTTCATATAGTAAGTGAAAACAGCTGCATTGTGGTGAGTCACTGGGGTTGAAAACTCATCACCTCGTGTGTGTGAGAGAGGCATGAGCCCTAAGATTTAGAGAACACATTAGTAAACTCAGGAATCTTCTGGTGGGATTACCTTCCCACTCAGGGTCCCTCCGAGCTGAGCAGCCACAGCTGAGCCATCCTTGCACAGGTTCTCCGTGTTCGGGCTGGGCTCCCGGGCTTACCCCCACTTCTGCGCCTTCGCCCGCGCTGTGGACACGCTCCTGGAGGAGCTGGGGGGAGAGAGGATCCTCCGCATGGGAGAAGGGGATGAGCTCTGTGGCCAGGAGGAATCCTTCAGGACCTGGGCCAAGAAGGTCTTCAAGGTAACCTGGGGCTGCAAGGGGGGAAAAGGACAGAGGTTGGAGCTGGATCCAAACCCAGCCTCCCCTTCCCGGCACCGGGACGTTCCAGCACCACTCTAGCCCACAAGAAAGAGGGTGGAGCTGATGCTCCGGTTTGTGCTGACCACCCAAAGGTCACCAACGTGTTGAATTCCTGTGTCATCCCAAATATCTGGGAAGGAGAGCACCACGAGACGTGCCCGTGGCCACTGGGACAGCCCCACCCTGATGGGGGCTCCGTCTCCGTGTGGGTTGGGATGAGGGGGTGGGCTGGGCTCGGGGAGGTGCCTGAGGGCCTGGTGCGTGCTGCAGGCAGCGTGTGACGTGTTCTGCGTGGGGGATGATGTCAACATCGAGAAAGCCAACAACTCCCTGATCAGCAACGACCGCAGCTGGAAGAGGAGCAAGTTCCGCCTGACCTATGTGGCTGAGGCCCCGGAGCTCACACAAGGTACAGACCTGGAGGGCTCTGGCTGGACAAGACACAGGTGCAAAGGGGCCAGACCCCTTTTTTTGTCTCTGTTAAATTCCCAGCATTTCAGCCCTGCCTTTCCCCCCCATTCCCTGCCCAAGGAACAGCCCCAGGCCTCTCTGGCCAGTCCCTGTCTGTGTCTGTAACAGAGATGTTTGGACATGAGCTGCTCTCCCTCCTCCTGACCCCATTTTATGAAGCAAGGAGCTGGAACCTTGGGATCTTTCCAGGCTTATTTTGTGCAATGCTGCTCCATGGAGCGTTGTGGAGCAAAGGCAGGTCCAGCCCACGGACACCTGGCCCCTCAGCACGGCTCCTGCAGCACCGGCTTAGCTCTTCCCAAATCCTCTCCTGCCAGCCAGGTGGCACTGGCAGCAAGAGGAGCTGTGGGCAATGTGAGGGCACTGCCCTGAGTGTCGTAGGGGTGGTTTTGGAGTCCTCCTCTGTCACTAAAAAAAACGTGCTTGGGTCACCCCTGGGGTTTCTGATCCCTTGGGCTTACAGGAGAGAGGTCAAACCCCTGTGGTCAGCTCTGGTCTGAAGGGCTGAACCCACAGTGATCCTACAGAAGCCTTGGCCATGCTCTGCTGAATCCCTTCCCTGACTCTCTTCCTCCTCAGGACTGTACAGCATCCACAAAAAACGTGTCTATGCAGCCCAGCTCCTCACACGCCAGAACCTGCAGAGCCCCAAGTCCAGGTAGGAGATGCAGCTGTCCCGGGAGCTGAAGGCACACCTGGGCACCCAAAACAGTGCTAAAAACAGCCCCTGAGCCCTGGATGCCCATGGAATCCACCTTTGTGCAGGCCATGAGTCAGTCTGGAAGGCAGTGGAGGGTGTTCCTGACCTCCATGTACAGTGAAATTCCTGTTGGTCCCTCCCTCAGCCCATGGGATGGGGAGCTGGCTGGAGGGACAGCAAAGGAAGGATAAAATTGCTGAGCAAGGGGTTAAATTGTTTTTTCCCTTTTAAAAAGTCCCTGAGGGTGAGTCAGGGCGTGCTGCAGTGTCCCTTGTCCCTGCTGTGACCTTGGTGACACGGCCACCACAGCTTGGATGTGCCACCACCCCTGCCCAGCTCACCAGCAGCTCCCGAAGCCACGGCTCAGCCACTCCCTGAAGGATCTCTGGGGATTTCCCAAAGATCATCCCAAAGTCAGCGATTTTGGGGAAGGATCCCCCAAACCACTTTTCCCTGCTTTTCCTCCTCCCCCCTTCGCAGCCGCCTGACGATTTTCCTGCGCCTGCACACCAACGGGCACCAGGAGCTGCAGTACCAGCCCGGGGACCACCTGGGCGTCTTCCCAGGCAACCACGAGGACTTGGTCAATGCCCTCATAGACAGGCTTGAGGATGCCCCTCCGACCAACCAGCTGGTGAAGGTGGAGCTGCTGGAGGAGAGGAGCACAGCTCTAGGTAACCCGAGAGTACAGGTGGCCTCTCTCCTCCTTTCCCTGCAGTTCTTGTAGCTCCTCAGGGAGGTGGGTGGCCCCAGGAAAATTGTTTTCATCTCCCTGCTGTGTTTGCCTGGATTGGGAGCACCTCCTTCATCCCTGCTCTGCCCAGAGCCATTGCTTGTCTGCACTTGGGATGTGGAGCAAGGGTTTGAAGGGTGGGCAGGGCCCTGGGGAAGATTTTCCATGGAAAAACTAAAGGTGTTTATATTCCCTTAGAAAGGGCAATATCCAGGGCTGGGAAGAAGAATTAAGGGATGTGGAGGGGCCATCCCAACACCGTATTTCAGGGATAAGTCTGATTCCCTGCTGCCATGCATGGTGTAACTGGAGGTGGAAAACCCTAATCCAGTGTCTCAGAGGGGGATGAAAACCAGGATTTGCCTACCTTGGCCCTGCTGCTCAGCTGATCCCAGGCTTGTGCTGGATTCCCTCCTGGCAGGTGTCATCAGCAACTGGACAGATGAGAACCGTGTCCCACCCTGCACCATCTTCCAGGCCTTCAAGTATTACCTGGACATCACCACACCTCCCACCCCGCTGCTGCTGCAACAGTTCGCTCTGCTGGCCACCAGTGACAAGGAGAAGAAACGTCTGCAGGTCCTCAGCAAGGTAAAGAGCCCAAGCCCCATGTTCTGCAAGGGCCTGGGGACAATCACAGCCCAGCCAGGGCATTTCCATCCCATTGATGAGTCTCCACCCCTGAGCAAGGCTCAGAGTGCCTTCACTGCCAGCCACTCCAGCTTTGCCATGGACCTCCTGGGTTATCACCTGAGGCACCTGGAAAAGGTGGATCCTGCAGCTCTCTCCTCCCTCCCTCTTCCTCAGGGCTTGCAGGAGTACGAGGAGTGGAAGTGGTCCAAGAACCCCACGATCGTGGAGGTGCTGGAGGAGTTCCCCTCGGTGCAGATGCCCTCCACGCTGCTGCTCACGCAGCTGCCCCTCCTGCAGCCCCGCTACTACTCCATCAGCTCGTCCCCGGAGATGTACCCGGGAGAGGTGCACCTCACCGTGGCCGTGGTGTCCTACCGCACCCGAGGTACGGCCGCAGGGCTGCGGCTCCGGGGAAAGCAGCAGCACAGGGCCAGCCCCACCAAATCTCGGCCAGGGGCGTGTGCCTTTAAAGCCTGCTGCAAGAGCAGGTGTGGTAGCACGCGTCCCCGGCCGGGTAATAATTAGCATTGGCTCCATGATTCCAGAAGGCTGATCAATCTCTTTATTTTACTGTATTTATTAAGAAACCCATCGCCCTTATAGACAGTCCAACACAGTTTTTCCTAATTGGTCCTTGAAGCCAAACACCAACACCATTGGCCAATCAAGAAATCACCCTTTGGTCAACAAATCTCCATAACACATTCCACATGTTCACGGCAGGGGCAGCAAATGAGGATAAGAATTGTTTCTCATTCTTTTTTGATCTTCTCCCAGCCTTCCCCAGGACAATGCCTGGGAAGGTTCTGCCTGTTGCTCTCTGTGGCCAGAGAGCTGCTGCCACAAGCAGATTCCCCCAAACCACTGCTGTCCCATGTCATGGATAGTGACAGTGACACAGAGATGACACTTCTGGGGCGGTGTCTTGGTTTGGACAGGTGTCTGCTAAGGAAGGCAGAAGCCACCCTTGAAATGGAAAATGCAAACTCTCTCCCTCTGAATTATTATAAATTTGAAATTAAGAGTCTCTCAGGCAAAGATATGGGAATAGGAATAACAAATTTATTAGGGAAAAAAATAAAAGTAAAATAAAAATGCAGGAATACAAAACAACCCTGCCAGAGTCAGAAGAGGAGCTGACCCCCTGTGGGTCAGGGAGGTGGCAGCAGCCCCATCCCAGGGTGGCTCAGCCCTCCTGCAGTGCCAGCTGTGCTTCTGCTGGAGCAGGGATCCTGCACAAGGGGGGAGTTTTCCTCTGGAGCTCCAGGGCTGGGGGAGATGGGCCTGGGCTCCTCTGGGAATGCAGGGGGAAGAAAGCTGCTCCTCTGGGAATGCAGGGGGAAGAAAGCTGCTCCTCTGGGAATGCAGGGGGAAGAAAGCTGCTCCTCTGGGAATGCAGGGGGCAAAGGCTGCTGTGCTGTTCCCAGGTCAGATTGGATCCAGGTAGGAATGCTTGGCTCCTCCCCTGGGCAGAGCATCTCCCATGGATGATGGAATTTTCTCAGCCAGGCAGGGACACTCAGTGGCCGTGAACAGCAGAGATCTCCTGGAGGGAGGATTGGCTGTGGGAGAGATAAAACTGCCTAATGAACAGAATGCCCCACCTCTAACAGAGAGGGATAAAATAGACTCCTCCAGCTAAATCTTTCATCCTGAGACAGGCAGGTACATAACCCAAGCTCCATGTAGGGTTCTGTTTGCCCACCCCAAAATCCCCAGCAGCCAAACTCGTGTAGCAGTGCAAGCCTTGGTGTGTCCAAGCACGGTCATGGTGTGCATGGACACAGCCCTGGTGCTCTGCAGGACACAGGAGGACAGTGGAGCTGCCATGGAGGGTTTGTGTTTGGGTGCATCATGATTCTGCTCCTGCCAAAAAGGTCCAAAGGAGAGCTGGGTGCTCCCTAAGGATTGTGGAGGTCCAGGTATGCCAGGTCAGGGTCCTGGGCAGCTCCACAGAGGGATCCAAGTGCCAAACTCTGCCAGCTTCGTGGAGAATGGATGCTGAGGTATGAAATGTTTCAGGGAGGTGTTCATGCAGGAAGTAGCAGGGAGGGTTTTAGGACAGAAAACAGAGTTGTAAGGTGATGTGCCACATATCGACCTCCATTCACCCCTCCCTTGAGATATCTACCCCCCACAGCCCCCCGAAGTTACCAGGCTAGCCCAGATCTGCGAGGCCTTGAGGAGAAGTATTTCAGGAGCAAGGCAAAAGATTCCAAAAGAGGCTCCAACCCCCTGTGTGGTCCAAGATGTTTATTCCAGGGGGAAGGGGGAAAGAGAGCAAACAAGGAAGGGACAGAGCCTTATCTAGGCTCAGTACCAGAAAGGACACTTGGCTCCCAGCCAACTGGATCAAGAAAGGAACGAAGGGTTAAATTAACCTGGTCACAGCTACAGGGGTCTCTGGGGAGGGAAAAACCATTCCTCAGAGCAATACAACACTCCCTCCCTTTTCAGATGGAGAGGGACCAATCCACCACGGAGTGTGCTCCTCGTGGCTCAGTCGGATCCAGACGGATGAAGTGGTGCCCTGCTTTGTACGAGGGTGAGTGACCCACACGAGGCCAGGCCTGAGGAAGAGGGGGTGAGACCCCTCACAGGGTGAGCTCTCTGCCCTCGATTGTTGTCACAGCGGGAGGGTTTGTTGTCACAGGGCTGGGTTTGCAGGCAAATGGTTCCCCTTTGAGAGAAATTCTGCACAAAAATGTCACATTGCGGGACTTCACCTCATTTCCCAGCCCTCCCTCTCCGGGAGGTGTCTCAGCTGGGCAGAGGGAGCACCCTGCTGGTGTTTAACTGGATCTTTGGTGTGTGCAGTGCCCCCGGGTTCCACCTGCCCCAGGACCCCCAGGTGCCCTGCATCCTCATCGGCCCCGGCACCGGCATTGCCCCTTTCCGGAGCTTCTGGCAGCAGCGGCTCTTCGACATCCAGCACAAAGGTGGGGCCGTCCTCCCTCCCCTCACAGCTTTTGGGTGGGGCCATCCTCTTCCTCACCTCACACAGATTTTGGGTGGGGTCATCCTTCCTCACCTCACACAAATTTTGGGCAAGGCCGTCCTGTTCTTCACCTCAAACACATTTTGTGTGGTGCCATCCTCTTCCTCACCTCACACAGTTTTTGGGTGGGGCCATCCTCTTCCTCACCTCACAGATTTTGGGTGGGGCCAACCTCTTCACTTCAAACAGATTTTGGGTGGGGCCATCCTCTTCCTCACCTCACAGTTTTTGGGAACCCTGAGTTGGGGTGTCGGGAGAAAGGTCCCACCCTGCCGGGCATGTCCCAGCAGATCTGCTGGCAGTCTGGAAGGACGTGGCTCGTGGGAACTGGAGGTGGCTCGTGGGAACTGGAGGTGGCTCGTGGGAATTGGAGGTGGCTCCTGAGAACTGGAGGTGGTTTGTGGGAATTGGTGGCCCCGGGCTGAGTGCTGTCCCTGTGCTCTCCCCAGGGCTGAAGCCGTGTCCCATGGTGCTGGTGTTTGGCTGCCGGCAGTCCAGGATTGACCACATCTACAAGGAGGAGACGCTCTTTGCCAAAGCCCAGGGTGTCTTCAGAGAGCTGTACACGGCCTATTCCCGGGAACCCGACAAACCAAAGGTGGGCACGGCCCCGGGAACGCCGTGTGCCCACGGGGAGCCAGCAGGGTGGGGACATGCTGCTTCCCTGGCCAGTGCTGACTCTCCCTGGGGCACATCATGTGCAGGACTGTCCCTTCCCTGTGGGCACCATTCACAGGGCGTGTCCCTATCCCAGTGCCAGCTGGGATGTGTGCCCAGGCTGCTCCTGCAGCCATCCAGGTGGGAGAGGAGAAGGGAAAAGGGAAAAAAAGGGAAAAGGGGAAAAAAGGGAAAAGGGAAAAAGGAAAATGGGGAAAAGGGGAAAGGGAAAGGGAAAGGGAAAGGGAAAGGGAAAGGGAAAGGAAAGGAAAGGAAAGGAAAGGAAAGGAAAGGAAAGGAAAGGAAAGGAAAGGAAAGGAAAGGAGAAGGAGGAAAGGGAGAAGGAAGAAGGAGTCACGCAGTAGGGTGTCCCAGAACCAGTGCAAATACCTGCTCCAAATTCCCACTGGGACTGAACAGACCTGGCAATGGAAGAGGTGGTGCAGGTGTGCCCATGCAAGAGCAGAAGGAAGCTTTGCTGCTGTCCCCATCTCTTCTTTGTCACTGTGGGTGCTGCAAGGCACAGCTGTGTCCCCCAAAGAGGGGTCACCCCTCAGTGCTGCCCCCAGGGCAGGACAAACCCGAGCTAATCCCAGCTCCCTCCTCATCCTCATCCCTCAGAAATACGTGCAGGACGTGTTACAGGAGCAGCTGGCCCAGACCGTGTTCAAAGCACTGAAGGAGCAGGGAGGCCACATCTACGTCTGCGGGGATGTCACCATGGCCGGGGACGTCCTCAAGGCCGTGCAGCTCATCGTGCGGCAGCAGGGCCAGCTGTCGGCCGAGGAGGCCGGAGCCTTCCTCAGCAAGCTGCGGGTGAGTCGTGTCTGCAGCGTGACACCGCCACCGGTGCGTGCCACCACGGCCGCTCCTGCCACGGGCACTGCACCTGCTGCCTGCCCCCGCCCGCCCAGGGGACGGCTGTGCCCAGGGAGGGTCGGGAGGGGGACATTCCAGAGGTCTCTGCGTGCAGGGAGGTCACCTGGCTCCTCTGGGGAGCGTGCTGAGCACCACTGCCAGAGCTTTTGGGCACCCCTGGCAGGGCTTGTTCGCCATCCATCAAAAAATGGATTTATCAGGGCATTTTGTGGGTCCCCGCTGCGAATCTCCCTGTCTGTGTGCTCTGTGCCAGACACAGATGATGCAGCTGAGCTCGTCATGAGCTCAGTTTGGGACACAGACCCACGGGTGGATGCTGGAACAGCTCTGCTTCTCCCCAGGGGGATAACTCAGCCTGATTCCCATGGGATTTCCCCTCCTGAACCATGTCCCCACCTCCATCCAGGCCCCATCCAAGGGAGCCCAGAGCCCCTGGCTGTTCACAGGCTGCCCTTGGGCTGCTGTGCCCCTGCCAGCCAGGAATTTCCAGCAGCTGCAGGGGTCTAATGCCCAGAACAGCCCCTCTGCACCCAGGGTGTGACCTTGGGAAGGTCACTACCCCACTCTGTCCCCTTGTGACAATCCCCAAACCCTCTCCTGCCCATTTGCTGCCTCCCCACCACGCAGGATTTTGCTGGGGCCGGCCCCGAGCGTTCACAAATCCCATTTCTCCCTCTGCCACCCTCCCTCCCAGGATGACAGCCGGTACCACGAGGATATTTTTGGAGTCACCCTGCGCACGTACGAGGTGACAAACCGCCTTAGATCCGAGTCCATCGCGTTCATCGAGGAGAGCAAAAAAGACACGGATGAGTGAGTTGACACGTTTGTTTTAACCCCTGCAGTCACCTCGTGGGCTGGGGGATGGGAAGGGTGGGAAAGGATGGGAAAGGAAGCTTTGGCTTTTGTGCACACCTTAGAGCAGAGGCTGAGGAAGGCACTGATTTCTGCTCTGGAAGCCTGGCAGTGCCTCTGGAATAGCTGTCACCTCTCTAGGTGAAATCCCCCCAGCTTCCCAATGTATTGCACTGATGTGCAATTGTCAGACCTGACAGTCCCATCCAAAGGAAAATGGTCCTGCCTGCTGCCTGTTTCCAGGCTGGCAAAACCCACAGGCAGGGGGGACTCCCCCCAGCTGCAGGGGAGCCTGGTTGGCTCCAGGTTTTCAGCTCTCCATGCCCCTTCAGGAAAGATCCAGAGATTTTTCTCCCTGCTGTTGCAAAAACAACCAGAAGTTTAAAAAAAAAATCTTGACATTTGCCGTGTTTGTTTCTGCTCTACCAAGTCCTGCCATTTGCTCATCTTGGTCATGGTGGGATTTTCCCTGGCTGAGCAGAAGGATTATTTAGGATAAAGGCTGGGCAGCTGTATGGATCATGCTCCTTGTGCTGGCCCTTGGTAGCTTGGGGTGAAACCCCTTCCCTATGTGGTGCCTGCAGTGGGTTTCCCCACATGCCTGAGGTTTGGCAGGAATTTTTCTCCAAAGAATCACATACTCTGGGGTCTGCACTCTACCAGAGTGCCTCAGTTTCCCACCTGTGGATAAAGGTGACCTCCATGCCCACCCCACCCAGCTCTGTAAACTCCTGCCCCCAGCACGGAAAGCGCAGGTCAGGATGATCCCAGTGCTCCTCGCTGCTCCCTCTAAGGCCAGCCTTTCTCCCCTTTCCCTTGCAGGGTTTTCTGCTCCTAACTGGACCCTTCGCCCCCAGGGGATGCCAAACCAGTCCCAGCACCTGCTGCCCCCTCCAGCTGGAGGGCACTGGGTTTTGTATTTCACGGACACGGTGGCTCCTTTCCCAGGGGAGCTGCCCCTGGAAAGCACTCTGTCTCTCGTCCTGTTGTTGTGTCCTGATGATGATGATGATGATGATGATGATGACTTTTATTTCCTTACCTTCCTCCTTCTCTTGCTCTTGTCCTGTGGCCATTTCTTTTCACCTCCTTCCCCTTCCCTGGATTTCCCCACTGGAGTTCGATGGCTTCATAACCTGCAGTGGCTCTTTTCAGAATTCCACACTTCCCCTCCTTCCCATGAGGGCATTTTGCACCTGCATGAAATCACCACCTTTGTGATCATTTTTGGGAGTTCCTGGGGGTGAGCAGAGGTGGCAGGGGCTGGGCAATGGTGAGGTCTTGTTGCTTGTCCAGAGCTGGGGCTGTTCCTGCCAGGCTCCCTCTTTCCCCGGCTAGGGGCTTGGCTGAATCCTTGTGTTTTCATAGCTTTTCTCTGGATTTGGACAAACCTGGGCATATGCCCGAGGCTGAGGTCAGATGATGTGCAATTCACCTGAATTTTATTCATCCCCAAGCAGCCTGGGTACAGCTGTGTGGTTTTTGATCCAATTTATCTGTCATGATTCCTCCTAAACGGGCCCTGCTTTGTCTCTCTTCTCCTGCTCTATTTTCCTGCTCCCTGTGAGCCTCTCCTTTTGCTCAGTCCCAACTTTTGCTGGCATGGAAGTTCTCCCACAAGCTCTGAACACACAGGCTGATGTGCAGGCCAAGGAAAAGCTCCTGGCAGTGACTTCTCCAGGGGATTTTCCTGGGGATATTTGATCTGCATCCACGCTGAGGGCCTGGCTGCACCCAGGGCTTTGCACACCCTGATCCCTCTCCCAGATGAGCTTGGAAAGCCACGAGGATGGGACAGAAGCAGCTGCCAGAGGGAACAAAGGCAGCACTTGGAGGGGGATGGGGGCTCCAGGTCTTTGGCAAGGATGTGCCAACAGAGGAATCATGAAATCCCAGAGCCAGCAGCCCTCAGCACATCTTGTGAGCACTTCTGGGACAGCAGACCCCAGCCCTTTCCACATTTGAGAGAGCAGAAAGTGCCACTGTGGAGCCACCTGCCTGCCAAGAGAGATGTGTGTGGCATTTTGGGGGTGAGCCAGGTCCCTCTGTGCCACCTGCCAGTGGCACGAGCTGTCTCAGCCAGGACACCTCCTGTGAGAAGGGAGGTGAGATCAGCTGCAAAGGTGCTGGGCTCTGACACGCTCACACCTCAGCCTTGCTGCAAGAACCTGGCCCCAAAAGCAAATTGTTAACACAACCACAGAAAGATTGGAGGAAACAGAAAGCTCTAACAGAGAAAAGCTGTCTGCAAGGGAAAGCAAATCTGACCTTGTGTGTCCTTCCTCCTGCTGCACCCTGAAGAGTCACAGAACATTCTGAATTGGAAGGGACCCACAAGGATCAAGCCCAGCTCCTGAGTGGATGGCCCATCCAGGGATTGAACCTTGGGGTTTTTAGCACCAGGCTCTGCCCAGCTGAGCCCATCCTAGGCTGTCCTCCCTCACTGCCACCACAAGGACAGCAGGACACGGCTGCAGCTCCTGCTGGAGGCAGGGATGCAGGGTTGGCATCTTGAGGTGGCAGCTGCTGATCCTCCCCTCCTGCCCCGCTGTGCCCAGCTGTGCACGGATATCTTGGATGGAGCCGAGCACCACAACTGGTAATGGCACAGGGATTGTGCCCAGGAGCTTTTACAGGGCTGAGGTCACCTGCCCTGTGCTAAAGGCAGCACAGAAAGAGCTGCAGGAGCTCTGCTGCTCTCCCAGCCCATGGAACAAGCCCCACTGTCTCAGGCTGTGCTGTTATTCCCACCCTCAGCCAGGATCTCCTCCTGCATCTCCGTGGGCTGACACCTTCTGCAGCTTCGACTCCCTGAATCCCTGAAGCATCTCCAGCCCAAAGTCCAGGAGCAAAAGGGCTCCAAGCACCGGGAGAATTTGAGATCCAGGTCTGCAGGTGCCAGCTGAGCATCCACCACGGGATAAAACGAATAAATGCTGCCACGGTGTGGCCGGAGCTGAGCCGGCAGGGCCGGGACACGCGGCCAGCTGTGTGGCACTGCCGCGGCACCTGGTGACCTGGAGGGGAAAGCCGGAGAGCACGGAGGAAAGGACAGCCCACCGCAGTGCCAGGGCGGGCAGTGGGATGGGAGAGCTGGGTCTCTTGGCTTGGGATGTGTGAGTTTGGGAGAGGTCCTGTCTGGGAGAAAACTCCCTGGCTCCAGAGCTGGGAACACGCAGCAAGCTTGGCCTTGACCCCCATCCTGGGGCTGCAGAAACAAAATGAAATTCAGAAAGAAGATCAAACTCATCCTCTTCTTTTGAGAAATTCTAGCTCTGGCTTTGTGCTCTGGTCCTCCTTTAGAAGAAGGGAAGATGCAACCTGACGAGGAGGAGGAGGAGGAGGAGGAGGAGGAGGAGGAGGTAATGCCCAAAAACCATCTCTTTGTCCTCTTCCCAGCTCCTGCCATGGTGCTGGCAAGGTTTCCCTCCTGTCCCGCCTCCTGCCTGCCCTGCTGTACCATCTCCACCTGCAGCCCATGCCTGAGCTGGATTATCTTGCTTTTCCTGCATCCCAAAGCTCATCACCTCCGTCTGCCCTCCCAGGGGAGCCGGCAGGGTGGCACAGCCCTCCTCCCCTGGGTGTGCAGGCAGGCAGAGCTCACCAAACACCGCCTGGCTGAGCCCTGCTGAGCCCTTGGAGGGGAAATGCTGGCTTAAGGCTCCTTGCCTGGACCTGGAGCAGAAATCCCCTCCCTGCCATGAAGGTCCATGAGGTTAAAGACCCCCAGGGCTCCGAGCTGCCTCTGCTCCCACTCTGCTCACAAGCTGCACCACTGGGAATTTTGATTCGCTGTTTGCTGTTGAGTCAGTCTCAGACGTCTGAACTGCTCCCCTTCATCCCCTCCACCTGCAGGGGCTTCGCACTCCCCTCGAGCTCCATTTTCTCCCATAGCAACAGGGGAAAGAAACTTGTGGATGTGCTTTATTATTCCTGAGACGTGGCTCTTCCAGCCTGGCCTCTGCTGGTCTCGCCGTGGCCTTTCTGACGTGCAGGTGTAGCCACAAAATCTCTGCTGTGAACACAGAGGGAGATGGGTCTGCCCCAGCCTGGTGCCCTGAGCTGCTCCAGGGGTCACACACAGGGGTTGTGCCTCTGGGGCACTCGGGTGACAAATCTGTCCCCTCTGGGTGCCTGCTGCCCCCCACTCCTGTGCTGGACCTGATGGACCCAGCCTGGCCAGCGTCCCAGTCGCTCTCCTGAGGATCTCCACCACCACCACCACCCCAGTTTGGAGCAGCTCTGCTCCTTTTCACTCTCTAGGTGTTAAAGAGACCCTTCTCTGAACAGGTTTGACTTTCAAGACACTATAAAGTGGGGTTTTTACAAAGATTTCACTTCCTACGTCTTTCAAGTGTCTGCAGAGAGCAATTATATGGGTTTGAAAACCCAGGGGAAAGGTTCTGTGTTTTCCCACCCTGCTGTGTCCACCAGCAGGGAAAAACCATTCAGTGCACGGGTATCTAGTGCTGTGCTGTTGGTGATTTCTGAGGCTTCATCTCCTGGGAAGGGCTGCCTGGGAGTTTGTTGTTCTTCTGTTTAGGAGAGACAACGGCAAAACAATGAGACAACAGCAAAACAATGAGACGACAGCAAAACAATGAGACAATGGCAAAACAAGGAGACAACATCAAAACAATGAGACATCTGCCACGAGGAGTGGCCTCACAGAGCTGTCACCTCCACATCGTGGCCTGAGCTCGTTGCTCAAGAGGAGCTGAGCCAAACTGGCCAGAGAATGGGATCTGGCTCTGGGCTGTCCACGCTCCCTGTCCCCTCTGTGCCTGTGTGTCCCCAGGGGGAGCAGGGACGGTGTCCACACCCGAGGGCTCCGAGGTGTCTGTGCACAGCCAGCAGCTGTGTGCTGGGCCGGGAGCCACACCCTGCAGGGAGGACATGCCAGCACACAGGACAATGCCCCCGTGGCCAGCCTGTGGCTGCTCCTTCCCTGTCAGAGCGTGGTTCCTGACACCCCAGGCTGGCTGTTCCCCTGGGGATCCCTCCTTGGCAGCCCTCCTGCCCAGCTGGACGTGCAGGGGCTGCCTGGGCACGGCTCCCAGTGCCTTGTGCTGGGAAGGAAGCAGGGCGCTGCTCCTGCCTTGGGCTCCTTTTCCCCCTGGGATAACTGGGAGCAAACCCAGCCCCATCTCCCCCAGCTGGGGTTCCACAGGGGGATGGAGGTGGGGAGAGGTCACAGCGTGGGTGCAGACTGGGGCTGTGAACTCTCCCACATGCTGGAGACCCCGTTCTGCTCAGACCTGGGGGGGAGAGGTCCGTGTTTGTGCTCAAAGCCTCATGGAATTGCACCAAGCCCAAGCCAAAGCTGCTGCCTCCTGACTTCTGACCACTGAAGCCATTCCATTGCTCCCTGAGGGTTCCCACCGTTTTTGGAAGGATGATTTTATGCTCAAAACTTGATTCTGTTCCTGCTTTCACCAGGGACTCGTTCTCAGCTTCAGAACTGCTCTGATAACTCTGCAATTGCATTGAGAGTCCCTTCACAGAACAGATGGAGACACATTTTCAGGACCATTCAACTTTGCTGTAACTCCCTGTTTTTTATAACAATTCCTTCTGCTGTAACAGGGAGAGCAAAATTTGGCCAGTGCTCTTGAAAAACCTGTAATCCTGAACTTGGATACCATTAGCCTGGAATCCAAGTCCTCCCAGATCCAAAATGCCTTCCACACCTGCTGGCTTCAGTGGCACTGGGGATTTTGGCAGCTTGCACAGCAGCAGCAGTTTCAGAGTATTTTTGCGTGTGTCAATCTGCGCTTGCACGTGCCTGCAATGCATGGCTCCAGCAATCCCTGGGAAATCTCCCCTTTCCCAGGAAAATCCCAGCTCCAGCTTCTTCCATGTGGCCGTGTGCGCTCAGCAGGGAGTCAGGGGAGAGGGAGAAAGCTGCTGCTTTAAAGCACTTGGTTCCAGAGGTGAAACAGAATTTAGGAGAGGTCAAAATCAGCTTGGTGTAGCCCAGGGAAACTTGTGGCATATCCAAGCATTGCCATGCAGATCCACCTTTTTTTCCTGCTAGGAAAATGAAGCAGACTGGCAATTCCTGGCCTCCACCCCTACAGATGTTTGGCTGTGATGGAAATTTGAGCCCTGGAATCACAGGAATAAAACCCCAAGAGGTTGTGAGCTCAGAGCTGAGCAGTGGCAGCACCTCACTGCCAGGGCTGCTGCTCTCCTGCCTCACTCATCCACGTCCTGCCTGGACAGATTCTGGGGAAGGGGGAGAGAGGAAGAGCCTCAAAGTGAGCAAATCAAACCTGTGAGGCTGGCCCTGAGAATTCCTGATTTACCAGGAATCTATAGGCTGAAGTTTTGCAGCTATTCCTCATTCCTGTGGAGAGCAATTGGGCAAGACTCCTGTATCCAAAGCTTTCAGAGCTGTTCTGGAGCTGTGGAAAAGCAGGAACTGAGATGCAGGACAGCTCTCCGCAGGGCTGGTGCAGAAATCTGGGAGGGAAAAACACCAGGCAAAGTATTTTCCTTCCAGGGGCATCCTTAATGCCTGGAAAATTGAAAGGCTAAATACTGGAAAAGTTGGTTTAAGAGAGGAACTAATTCAAGGCTTCTTTTTGCTGCTTTTGTGTTGGTTTTGGGGTGGGTAAAGCAAACAGAGAGCAAACAGCCAGTGTATCCAATTTGGATTAAATCAAACTTTTTGTTCCTACAATAACTGCTGGCGGAGATTTTTTAAATTTATCAAGGGCAACAAAACAGCCTTAATTAACTGAGACATTAATGCTCCTTGCTTCTGAGCCTGCTTTTTTGTTCTCCTCTCCCTGTGATCGTGACATGGAATCCTATCTTAAGAAAAGCCACTTTCCAATAGCCTAGAGCAAGTTCAGGAATAGGAGATGGGCTTGGAGAATCTCCCTACGAGTGAGATTCAGTGCAAAATCCCTGCTTTGCTAAAACCCTACAATATAGGCAAATCCCCACAATTCCCAAGGTTGAATTCCCATGCTCTGCTGCCTCGAAATGCCTTTAAAAACCCCAGGCTGTGTTTGCTTGGTGAGCACTCTGCAGCTTTTCCAGAGTGCACACACAGTTCCCCAGGCAGAGGATGAGCAGAGCAGGATGACTTTCAGCTGGGACTCATCGCTTTTTAGATTGCACAGAGTTAAAAGCACCACTTCTGCCAGCTGCCTGGGGAATTTGATATTCAGTGCCAATTAATTTTTGTAATAGGAGCAGGGATTTATCCCCTCGGCTCCCCCAGGCACCTTTAGTCTTAGACTCAAAGGTGGGGTTGCAGTTTTTCATTTTCCAGTGGCCTTTTCCTGAAGAGCAGCAGTGCCATGATGAGGATGGGGACTGGGCTGGGGAAGGTGGCAGCTTTGGGGCAGGGAACTCCCAAATTTTCCATTGTAAACCCTTCAGATGTGGGTAAATCCTGCTGGGCTGGGTGGGGCTCCCTGCCCTGGCTGCTCCCTGCTCCCCTCACACCCTCACGTCACTGTGCCTTCATTCGCTTGAGGAAACGATGCCAAGATTTGAGCCTGGCACTCTCACTTTGTATTCCATCCCATCCCACAGGTGTGTGTGGAGCAGGGGGAGCTCCTTTTGTAGCTGTTTTCTGTGTGATCCCAGGTTAGGTTTGTGCTGAGGCAACAGGGGTGGGGTGAGCCCGAGCTGTGTGTGATCCTACCAGTGCTTTAAGCAGCCAGAAACGTGGTTCTTCCCCTACCTCCGAGCTCTCAATGCTGCTAAAATCTCTGCCATTCGTCCCCCGTGCTCCAGCCCCTCTCTCAGACTGGCTCTGGCTCTGTTTGCAAGATATCCACGTTGTTCTGAAGCATGCACCTCTCTCTGTATAGTCCCAAACTTCTGATTTTATGGAATACTTATGCCTGTTTGCATTACGGTCAAAATAAAAAAGTGAACTAAAAGCTGGCAGTTCTTCTCTCCTCTCTGGGTTTTTAACACCAGGAGGCTGCTCGAGGTCTCTGCTGATGCCTTGGCCTCGCTCTGCTCTGCCACCTGTAATGCCAGGGTGCCATAAATAGCAGTGACAATCAGCAGCACCCGTTCACCTGCCAGACACAGACGCTGCCTCGCGAGGTGCCTGAGTCACAGCACTCCCTACGTGAAAAACACCTTCCCTCTCCTGTGAACATTTAAAAAGTTTAATGGAGGACAATAGGAGACAAGGACCATCGAGCAAAGACCTTTATTAGGGCCGGGTGCATCCTGGCCCTCTGCCAAGGGCACCCCTGCTAGTTTGGAAACACCCTTTATTTACCATTTCTAGTGCATCAGCCTGTTGCATATTCACAGACCCTTATGCACAGTAAACTTTTCCCCAAACTGGTTTACATTTTCCAAAAACTGCTTAGCCTGGCTCCTCCTCAGTTCCACCTTTTTAGAACATGTGGATTCCTTGGTTGTGGTTTTGGTCTTTTTATCCCCTCCAGTTTTTGGGCCTTGGTGCACACTGCTGATAAGTGGAATATCAATAGCAGTGTCCTCATCCTGTGTTCAGTGGATTTTATCCCATCCCAGCAGCAATTTAACACAAGCACACTCATATCAGCTATTTCACTAAGCTTAATTAACACCAGAAATCAAAACTGTATCTTTATAACAAACTTAATTTAACACAACACATATAAAATCCATTTAAATATTTGCAAAAAGCCAATATTATAATATGTATCTATAACCCATGGATCCCATCATTTATCCCGTGTCCTCAGGGGAAATGTCACAGGGCTGGCTGTGTGCAAACCAGGGTGAGTTTTGGAGCCTTGGGAACACAGCAAAAGCAGTGCAGGCAGGATCTGAGAGGCCTGGAAATGAGAAAGAAATGAGAAAGAAAGAAATGAGGAAGCCCAAGGCAATGAGGCAGAAAAATGGACATGGCTTTTCCCATGGAAAAATGATTTTCCCATGGAAGGGAAAAGGGGGCTCATTAAAAAAGAGATTTTTTACATGGGCAGGGAGTGGCTTCCCACTGCCAGAGAGCAGGGTTGGGTGGGACAGGGGGAAGGAATTGTTCCCTGGGAGAGTGGGCAGGCCCTGGCACAGGCTATTGATACACATTGATCCACTTCAGGTATTTCTACCTATTGATGAGGTCCCTTCTGTGCACCCCATTTTAGGTACTGATACGTTAGAACCTAATTTTGGAGAATTTTGGACTTTCTGTGCTGACAGGCACTGGCCCTCAAGAGAAAACCACATTTGACCTGAGGCCATGGAGAAGGCTTCCAAAATTGAATGATAAAACTAAGATGATGGGTGTGTTGTTTGAATAGAAGTGTGTAGTAATATCACATAGTAGAAAACTTAAGAGTTTGGGGTTTTAGAATATAGTAATATATAAAAATTATATATATATATATATATATATATAAAACAAGATAGAGGTTTTAAGGTAGAAGCTTAGTCCTTCTTTACTTTATTCTTCACAAATTTAAGTAGTATTGTGTAATTAGACAAAAAAGTCCACATTACAGAACACAGGTAATTAGTTATTCAGTTAAAAATAAAAATAATTTTCATGTCATTTCTTAATTAGACAGTTTATCCTTAAAAGACCTTATACACATTGATAAGTGTCCTTTTGGTACCTCCTTTGAGATATTCTTACACATTGATATGTCCCCTTTGGACACTCCCTTTTCAATATTGATACACATTGATGAGGCCCCTTTTGGCATCTTCTTTCTGATACTGATACACATTGATAGATCTCCCCTGTGCACCCCATTTTTGATACTGATGCACATTGATGAGGTCCCTTTTTGGCACCTCCTTTCCAATATTGATCACATTTTTGGCCCCCATTTCCAATACTCACCACACTGACAGTCACTTTTTGGCCCCTGTTTCCAATATTGATCCACATCGATATATCAGCCCTTTTTGGCCACTGTTCCCAATACTGATCACACCTATGTCCTCCTTCCTAGCACAGTTTCCAATATTGATCACATTGATCCATTTTTGACACTCCGCTGCTAATATTGATCATATTGATCCGTTTTTGGTCCCCATTTCCAATACTGATCACACCAATCTGGTCCTTTTTTGACACTCCATTTCCAATACTGATCACTCTGATGCAGTCCCCTTTTAGCCTCAATTTCCAATACTGATCACCCTGATGTGGTCCCTTTTTGGCCCCCATTTCCAATACTGATCACATTGATCCCTTTTTGACACTCCACTTCCAATACTGATCATGCTGATCCCCTTTTTGGCCCCTGTTTGTAATATCAATCACACCAATGTGGTCCCTTTTTGACGCTATGTTTCCAATACTGATCACATTGATCCCTTTTTGGCCCCCATTTCCAATATTGATCACATTGATTCCTTTTTG
>QUSF01000052.1:1542883-1557506 GCA_003676055.1 Chloebia gouldiae | reverse complement strand
CCTTTTTGGCCCCCATTTCCAATATTGATCACATTGATTCCTTTTTGGTCCCCCTTTCCAATATTGATCACATTGATCCCTTTTTGGCCCCCGTTTCCAATACTGATCGCATTGATCCCTTTTTGGCCCCCGTTTCCAATACTGATCACATTGATCCCTTTTTGGCCCCCGTTTCCAATACTGATCACACTGATCCCTGTCGCCGTCGTTCCCGGTACCGATGACCCCGGTGCGGTGCCTCTCAGGCCGCCGTTCCCGGTACCGGCAGGCTCCGCGCCCTTTCGGTTCTGCTCCCGTCCCTTTCCCTCGCTCCCGTCCCGCGCTCCCGTCCCTTTCCCTCGCTCCCGTCCCTTTCCCTCGCTCCCGTCCCTTTCCCGACGCTCCCGTCCCTTTCCCGACGCTCCCGTCCCTTTCCCGACTCTCCCGTCCCTTTCCCGACGCTCCCGTCCCTTTCCCGACGCTCCCGTCCCTTTCCCTCGCTCCCTTCCCTTTACCGACGCTCCCGTCCCTCTCCCTCGCTCCCGTCCCTCTCCCTCGCTCCCGTCCCTCTCCCTCGCTCCCGTCCCTTTCCCTCGCTCCCGTCCCTTTCCCGACGCTCCCTGCCCGCCCCGCGCCCGCCGCCGCGGCCGCACTTGGCGGACGCTCCCCGGGCCGCCCCTCCCCGGAAGCGCGGGCGGCCCCGCGGCGCAGGTAAACAGCCAAGATGGCGGCGGAGGCCGCGGGCCCGCCGGGGCCCGGCAGCGGCGGCGGCGGCGGCGGCGGGACGGGCCTGACGGACCTGCCGGGCGAGCTGCTGGAGCTCATCCTCTGCTGCGACGTGCTGGGCGCCGCCGACATCGGCCGCGTGTCCTGCACCTGCCGCCGGCTGCGCGAGGCGTGCCAGCCCCGCGGCAAGGTGTGGCGGGAGCGCTTCCGCCTCAGGTGGGCAGCGCCGCGCGGCCCGGCCGGGCTCGGGCACCGCCGGGGGCGGGCGGCAGGAGCGCCTGGGGCGGCGGGAGCGCCGCGGGGCCGCCCGGTCCCGTCGGGCTCCGCGGCGCCCCGGCCCCGAGCGCTGTGCCGGGGAGCGCAGCTGCGGAGGATTTGCCCCGGCTTTATCCAGCCTGGCCCGCAACGCCCGCAGGGAGGGGGCGGCTTCTCCGGCGGGTGTCCCGCACCCTCCGAGGAGTCCCGCAAGTCTTGTACGAGATTTCTGCGTGCCGCCCTTCCAGAGCCCTGGGGAGGGGCTAGGCTGAGCCTGCTGCTCGCAGGGGCTCCGAGCCCTTGGCCATAGATCAGTTTTGTGGCCCTTTCCACGCCGGGGCCCGTGGGTTCCCTGCGTTCCCAGGCCCGCCCGGGCTCTGGCAGTGAGCCATGCACTGCCAGATTGTCCTCCCTGACCCCTCCAAAACTTCCAGAACAGCGGGCAAGACTCATCTCAGGAGTGATGCTGGGCAGCAGAGAGCTGTTCGTGTGTGAGGGTTTGGGGAGAGCTGTTCTCACAGATTCCCAGACCCTTGGGGTGGGGTTTTGCTGCTGTTCTGTTTCCCCCAGGCTGCTGTGCACGTTTGCCTGGAGGTGAAGGGTGGGTGTGATGCTGGTGATGCTGTGCTGGTCTCAGCAGTCCTGGAGGCAGCTCCCCTCATCCCCGAGGCTGTCCAGGCTCATCTCTTACCTGCCTTTATCTGTGTTGGCACAGGAAAAGCAGCAGAATTGCTTTCTCTAGCTGCCAGTTGGCTCCTGAAATTCAGCTCAGCCCAAATGTGGGGATTGTTCCCTTTTCAGAGGGGTAAAAAAGCTGCTGAGGAGTTACAGCTTCCCCACTCCAGCAAGCCATGGCTCTGGGACTGACTTTCACCAGTTCAGTGGCTGCAATTCCTGCAACTTTTAGCCTGGTTGGGATCCAGCAGCTGGGATGGGATGTCGTGGGTGATGGACACACGTTGCTCTCCTCCTCGATAATGGAATTTTTGGCAGGAGGCTTCACCCTGGCCTTGCCATCCTGGCGGGATTCCATCGTGAGCAATGGCACTTTCATCTTTCCAAAATTCCCATCATCCTTCCAGCCCATGAAATTCTCCTTTCTCATCCCAAAATAAAGGACTGTGATGGTTATTGTGAGGTGGCTGCAGTTCAGCAGTACCTGAAAGGCCAGGAATTCATCAGGAGAGAGGTTGTTATGTAATGTGAGGTTATTTGACTTTATTTTGTGGAGGCAAGTGCAGGGGAGTTTTATTATTAACCAGCAGTGAAATATCTTCCAGGTGTGGTTTGGACAATTATAATAATTATTATACAGGAGGAGTGATTTCAGTATTTGGTAAATTAAATATATATATATATATATATATATCCTGAAAAGAACCTAAGACAAAGGAAGATGGTTTGTATAAACCAGTAAAAATGAACAGTGTTTCAAAATGTGGAATAAATGCCCCCATAAATGAAACCCCTTTTTCTCAGCTTAATTTCCAAAATATTTCCATCTGTGCTGATTCTTGTTCAGGTTTCTCACACAAGTGAACCTGGTGTCTTCACAGCAGCAGGAATTGCAGTGCTGGCACATATTTCGTGGCACAAAGCTGTGTTGTGGCACCACACACCCACTTTATTCAAAAAGGTGCTGCTAACAGCCCCCAAAGCATGCCCTGAAGTTGGATTTTCAGCTGAACCTTGAATTGCTGGGTGAGCTGTGAAATGTGTGGAGTTTGAGTCTCAGTTAAGGAGGGTTTTTTACAAGAAAGCTGTGAGGTGGTTTATTTTTTTCTTCAGACAATTATTTCTTGTCTCTTGTCAAACTGCAGAAGCATTTAGCTGTCACAATTTGACTTCAGACTGTGTTTTCCTCCCGTAGATGTTGCCACCAGCAAGGGCAGTGGAGGGAGCTGTGTTTTTAATGAGCTCCCTGAGGTGGTAGGAAAAGACAGGACAGAGAATTCCCCTTCTGTTCAGTGCCAGCTTGGCTTCCTTCTTTGTGATAAACTCTTTTAATTATAAAACTGAAGCATTTAGGATGTTTAGGTACTGAAATCCTGGAGTGGGAGCCTCTGAAGGTTTCAGGAGAGCTTGCTTTTAAATAATCATTAATGCACAGCTGCATTGGGGAGTTGTGCTTTAATGTCTGAGGTAATTCAATACAGTTTAAAGGTGGGCAGTGTTTGGGCACTGTCTCAACTCCTCAGGTCATTCTGGAGGTTCTCAGGGAGGTGAAATATTAATGATGCTGTTGGTTTGTGTGTGTGCAGGTGGCCATCCCTGCTGAAGTACTACAGCCACAGTGACAGTGTCAGCTGGCTGGAGGAGTACAAGGCACGGCACAACGCGGGGCTGGAGGCACAGAGGATCGTGGCTTCCTTCTCCAAAAGGTTCTTCTCAGAACACGTAAGTCCTCCTCTCTTTGTGTGTCTGGGCAGCAGCCCAGCCACTTGTCTAATAGAATCATTAATAAAATTATTAATTGACTCATTAAGGCTGGAAAAGACCTCCAAGATCAGAACTGAACCGTGTCCCTAAGCACCACATCTTCGCTTTTTCTGAGCCCTTGGAAGGACCTCTGAAAAGCAGAGCTGACATTCCTAAATTCCCTCGGGAAAACAAATCTTGCCACTGCAAGGAGGCTCTGAGAGCAGCACAGTCCAAGTGGCTGTAGGGCTGCTTGTCTGAGCTTCACAGCTTTATCTTTATCATGGACAGTAACCAGAGCTCAGTCAGGCTGAGATTTCTCACAGCATCCTGGGGTGAAATCTCGAGTACACAGAGAACATCATTATTATTCTTTCAGAAATGTTGTGGCTTGCAAATGATGCAGCCACAAGAGCCCATGTTCTACCCTTGGTCTGCTGCCAGAAGGGTTTAGGCTGAGCCCAGCACTGGTCCTTGCACCAACCCCACAGCAGCTGCTGCCACGAGACTTTTCTTCAAAGGGTCCAGAAAACTGAACTTCTTCAAAGGACAGTGATTGCACCACTTCCCTAAGCAGCTTGTTCCAGTGGTTGGCAGCCCTTTCAATTGATCAGTTTTTCCTGATATCCAGCCTAAACCTCCCCTGGAGCAGCTTGAGGCTGTTTCCTCTACACTGCTTGAGCATTCACATCACCAGGGTGTATTCTCTTTAAAAATCCTTAAACCCTTCAAAAGTTGTTTATTTCTTAGAGGGGTTTTGCCTTTTAAAAATCTGTTTATTTAGTCTTTATTATTATTTTTATTAGGAAAAGGTTCTTCCCTCAGAGGGTGCTGGACACTGCCCAGGTTCCCCAGGGAATGGGCACAGCCAGAAGCTGCCAGAGCTCCAGGAGCATTTGGACAGTGCTGCCAGGGATGTGATGGGATTTTGGGATGTCTGTGCAGGGCCACGAATTGGACTGGATGATCCTTCTGGTAGCTTGAAATATTCCATGATTCCATAATAATTCAAAGATTCACCTTCCTTGGTTGTGATTAATTGTTTTTATTAGTTTCTCTTGCCCCTCTCTCCACATCTCATCAACTGTGCACGAGAGTTTTTGTATTTCCTGGCTTTGTGTGAAAATGCTGAAACACAGCCAGAAGGGGAGAGAGTTCCAAATCCAGAGGTGTGTGGAGTGCAGCACACCCTGTGATTGCATTCAGCCCTAAAAGCCCTTTGCTTTTTGCTGGGAGTTCAGCCCTGGCTCTGGGAATTCTGAAGGCCACAGGGTTTGTTGACACAAAGCACAGCTGCTGTTTCTCGCTGCAGACTTTGTGCAAGGACAAGTTCTGAGAGCTGTCACAAGCCCTTTGAGTTCAGGAGCAAAGCACAACAGGGCCACTCAGTTGCAAAGTGTGTTTTTGAAGTTCTCCAGCCAGCCATGACCCTGAAAAGCTTCTGTGTTCAGTGGGGAAAAGGTGAAAATGTGGTGTCTAACACTAATGTGCACATGAGACAGGAGTTACTTGGCTGTTTGCTTGGTAGCTGTGGATTTTGGCAAGCTGTACAGCTGGAATTCTGTGCAATGAGTATAAATACAGCCTGTAACTTTGGCTGAATTCAAAATCCCACACAAGAGCCACTAAACGGCCTCTCTTTTATGGCTCCTGTGCAGAAGGAAGGCAGTGGGGCCAGGTGGGGGTTTGGTGTCTCATGGCTGCTGTGTTCTGCAGCAGCCAGACATTTGTCCATGGAGAATTGTCAGAGCATTAACTGGGAGAAGCAGCTCCTGGATTCCTCCTGTTTTGATCACATATGCAAGGACCATGGAGAGACCATTAAGCAATACCCAAAGGCTTCATGATGAGAACCATCTCCTGAGGGGCCAGAAACTTCAGCTTGATTCCCTGCTCAGAACTGAGAGGAGAAGGCTTTCAACCCAATATATGAGCCCATATCCTATAGTGAAAAGCTTGAAAGCCAATTTTTTTACAGTTCAGCCAAAGTTTAGAAAGTAATTTTGAATTCTGGAAGAAAATAGCTGTACTGAATATAGATGTAGAAGTGGTTGTTGCAAAAAATAAAGGCTCCTGCTTCTTCATTCCTTCACCCAGGATGAATCTCCTGTACAGGGGGTGTATGGAGGGGTTCAGTCAACCACAAGCAGAAGTTGATTCCACCTTAAAACCACTTGCAGCTTGTGCCCACCCTGCATAAATGTGATTCTGCTGGTCCTGAACTCAGCATCTCAGCCCTAAATGCTGTAGAATTGGGCTGATATTGCTGTAGGATATTCCTGGGGTTCTCAATGGAATAATAAATCCATGGGTACAGACTGTCAGTATTTGGTGAGCAGGGCATTTTTAAGATCTTTAATAAATTGGGAAAAAAAAAAAAAGGACTGATTTGGTTTTGAGACTTTTTCTGAAGTTGTGGGAGAATCTCTTGTGCTGTTCATAACTCCTTGTCTGCTTTGGCAGGTCCCCTGTGATGGATTCAGTGACATTGAGACTCTGGGGTGCCCCAGCCATTTCTTTGAGGATGAGCTGATGTGCATCCTCAACATGGAAGGAAGGTAAGGGAGGGCTGAGAAATGGCAGGGATTTTCCTCTTTCACCACTTCAAGGAGAAAAATACCCTGGTTAATGCCTGACCTCAGCTTCTGCCCTTGGTCACTCATTAAACAACACACCCAGGCTTGCTAAGGCCTGATTTCACAGCAGATTGAGTATTTCCAGAGGAAACCATGGAAACCTTGTCCCACAAGAAGAAGATCCTTGGGTTTTGTGGTGCTTTTTGTTGTTTATTTCCGTGCCAGCTCATGGTATCTCTTGGGACATATCCCATGTACCCTCAGCTCTGCCTAAGCAGTTCCCATCCTCTTGTTCCTTTTTGATTTAAGCCTGGGTCACCTTGCTGAGCTGATTTGCAGAATTAGACCAGAGGGAAGCAGGAATCCTTCAGGAATGCCACCATGAATTCCTGTACCCTGAAATTCCAGTCTTTTCTTTTCTGAGCTGGAGTAGGTTGGTCCAATTTTTGTCCCCAGAGAAGCAACTGAGTTGAATTCAGACACTGCAAAATTTGCAGTTCTGTAAATTATTCAGACAGGTGGTAAATAAAACTCCTGGGTTTTATCTGCCTGGGTAATCTCATCACCTTCATTAACACTGGGCAAGAAGAGTAAGTTTATTTGAAGGTTTTATTTGGTTTATTTGGAAGTTTTTTTTTTTGCTGGTACCACCTACCCAGGCTGGGTTTGGTGTGATACAAAGCTTTGATAAATGTCCTTAATGGGGCCTAATAGCCTTGATTACAGGGACTGTTAATAGGGCTTGAAAAAACCCAACTGGAATGGCAATCATCTCATTTTTGCCTTTTCCCATCCATTTTATTGCCTTTTCTCTTTGAGCTGGGCCTGAGCATCTCTCATTTGACAACTGGTTAAAAAGCTTTTGAGGCTTTGCACTGGCCAAATGCCTCCCCATAAAGCAGAATTGATGCTAATTACACCCTGATTAAGCTGTAGTCAGTGCCATTCAGGAGCATTAGACTAAATCATCTCCCTGGAAGATATCCCAATAAAGCAGTTGTCCCTATTGAGGGTCCCAGTTTATTGGAAAAAGATGAAATATTGTGAAATTTGATTGCCCTGCTGTCCAGGAGGATGGAGAGGCTTTAAAAAGTGATGGAGCTTTGCTGTAAAAAGTTTTGGAATTGTGTCATCTACAGAGCAACTGTTGATCCCCTCCTGCCTTGTCAGAGCTACAGAGTTGGTTTTCCTCTGGGGAATTTTGGGTTTTTTTCTGAATACTATTGGACTGACATTCATGTCCCTCATCAATCTATTTTTAATGCTGAGAGGATGCTTTAGGAGTGGCTCTGGAGAGATGCAGTCAGACAGAGGGTAATGTTTTATGAATAAAGTACAGGATTTCAATCAGATATTCCTGAGCTCCTTTAATTAGGATCTGTGTTGTTTCCCATGATAATGCATCTTCTCAAAATTATGTATCGGTGATGGGATGAAAACTGGAGATGACAGGAGCAATGTTTTGCAAGTTGTGTGGCTTTTTATGGTAAATTCCTCTCAACATTCCCCTTTTGGGTTGACTTTCAGTGACAGTGCTTGTTGAGAAAAACAATCAACCTGTATTAAAACTTAAACCAACTGTTCACCCTTCAAATACCTGTTTAGGGAAACGCTTCCTCTTGTGTTTAACTGTGCAGGAAAGGACTCACCTGGAAGTACTATGCAAAGAAAATTCTCTATTTCCTACGGCAGCAGAACATACTAAAGAACCTGAAGGAGTATCTGCAGCGCCCCACGGAGCGGCAGTCCTTTCTGGAGGGTGAGTCCTTGGCACAGAGCCCAGCCAGAACTCCTAATGACAGCTCTCCATCATGCTTTGGCTTGCAAGGAGCCTGCCTTGCTTAGATTCCAGCAAGCCCTTGGCTAATGGCTCAGAGTCCAGGTTGGATTTTGGATGTGTCTGGAATCCTTCCCGTCCCGCAGCAGCGTTGCATCAAAATGTCAGGATGGCATCGGGTGCTGTCAGTGCTGGGTGCTTGAAGAATCACCCCTGATGGCTGGGCTGAAGGCAGAAAATGCTAAAACACTGGAGTCTTCAACAAGGTGCTGAGAAAATGAGCTCTAGCTCGACATCCTCATTACTGACATTGCTGCAGTGGCCACTGAGCTGATTCCCAGTCAGCTCCCTGCTTTCCCCTTCCCCAGGAGCTCCTCAGACAGAGGCAGGGAGCAAGCACAGGAATTGTAGCCTGGGCACTGGGAGTGTCTCCAGAACTGAGTGTTAAACTTTGGTGGGAAACAAATGCAAGTCCAGTCACACAGTAAGAGGACACTTACACCTGCTAAGAAAGAAAAGCTCTTTCTTCTGCTTCTTCTGTTCTTTGTGTCCTCAGTCTGATGGATTATTCTCCTTCTGTCTTCTGAATGGCTCAGAAGCTGCCAGGGGCTGTGGAAGTACAGGCTGTGTGTACCCTTCCTCTTGGTACACACTCAAAAATGTCCCTGAAAGAGGACAAAAGAGGCTGTAAAACCAAAGCTGGTTCTAGTTAATGCAATAGACTTTGAAGAAGGGACTGTTAGGGCAAGAAGGAAAAGCAAAAATTGTCATTTTCTACAAAAAAAACCAAATTAATTATGAGACTTAGTCATGTGGATCACAAATATGTGTAATTTGTCTGCCATGGATGTGCTAGCAGGAAGTGTTAGGGGAATTTCCAACTGGTCAGAGCAGGGAGCACTTTGGGAGGACAAAAAGGAGACACGGGGCCCTGCTGAATTCCTTGATTTACAGACCAGTCATGGACATGCTGACAGAGCCATGTAGGAGGCTGGAAGAGGTAAAATCTTTATAGCTGATTCCAAAGATTGAACAAGAGGAGGCTTTAGAAAGAGCAGTGGTGCCAAGGAGAACATTCTGTGAAAAGGAAATATTTTCCTGCAGAGGCTGGAGCAGGAGGAACACGAAAGCTTGTTGTGTTCTGTGTTGTGTTAGGAAGATGGAGAGCAGGTGTGGAAGAGGAAGATGAATGTAGCAGATAAGGAAATGATGAACAAGGATGATATGGAGGATGTGACAGGAAGAAATCAGAGCTGAGGCAGTTTGAGTGAAGCTGGAATCATTTCAGGCTCTGAATAAAAATCTGTGTTGGGGAGGTACCAGGGGCTGCGGTGTGAGCGCAGAGCTGGTCAAGGCTGACCCAGCAGCATTCCTGCTCAAGGTGCAGATACCTTTCAGCGTGATGGAGAGGGCAGTACTGAGTTCAGCTGGTAATTTCTCATGTCAGCTCATTGCCTGCATTTTGTGTGACAAATCCAGTAGATGTCTGCAGGTTTCAGACACAGAGCTCTGCTGTTCTGCTGCAACCGCTCGCTGCATGCCTGGAATGTAGAGCAGGCAAAACCAAGCAAAGAAAAAACTGAAGTCCTGTTTCTTATGTAGCTTGTTTTTTCCAGGTGCTGTTTTGATTGATCAATACTGTAACCCCCTGTCAGACATCTGCCTGAAGAGTGTCCAGGCTCAGGTGGACGATATCACAGACAAAGTGCGCAAAGTGCTACGGACCAAGAACCCCAGGCACCCCAGCTTGGCTTCCAAGGCAGGTACTGTACAGAAATGTGCCTTCCTGCAGAGCCTTCCTGCACAGCTGAAACAGCTGTGGAGTTGTGGCAGCTTAAAGAGCTGTTGTTTGTATCCCCTGGCAAACAAAATTGTGACATTTACTGAGGCCATCATTCAAGAAACAGCTGTTCAATAGCCCACGGTTCAGTCCATCTGATGCTAAAAGAATTGGGAGGGGAATTTATTTTTTCCCATTTGTCTCCTGAATCTTATTAGTCCTGTTATCTACAGCTGAGCTGTGGGACTGAGGAACAAACGCTTTCCTGCCAATCTCAGAAAATCATCAGTAGAAAGCTGCATGTTTATAATTTCCAAAGGTCAGGCAGCATCTTGTTTATTTGTTTTATAAACACTGAGTAATTTCTGGCTTTCAAGGAGAGGCTGAGCCAGCCCATGCAAAGATTCCATTGCATAAAGGTTGAGTGCTCTTGTTTTCTCACTCTTTATTTCACTGCATATGTTTCCAGGAGAGGTTCTCGTTCCAGAAGTGGAACTTCAGAGGCAGGTGCTTGATGCCATGAACTGTGTCTTGTATGAGCAGCTGAAATACAAAGGAAATGAGCTGGATTACTACAATTCACTGAATTCCTACATTCACCAGGTATGTGTGTGTCAAGGCAAAAGCTGGGAGGCTGCAAGCCTTGAGACACTTTATTTGTCTGAATGTAGCCAGACAAATAATTCTCTGTGAAGAGCAGCTCTTAAACATGTTATCCTTCAGTGCATTTTCTGTCAAGTTGTATTTTCAGGTGTGAAGTCAACCCTTGAAATTTGTCTTTTTCTTAAATCCCACCTGTGTTTTTGTCACATTTTTCTCCCCCAGGTTTTGATCCGCAGGACAGGGATTCCCATCAGTTTGTCTGTGCTTTATTTAACAATTGCCAGGCAGCTGGGAGTCAAACTGGAGCCTGTCAACTTTCCCAGCCATTTCCTACTGCGATGGTGTCAAGGGAAGGAAGGGTGAGTGACCTGCTGAACTCTGAAATTGTGCCCACAGTGACAAAAGCCAGAACATATTTACAGCTCCAGACCTATGTGAGAGTGTTTAATTGTGTTCCATCTGCCTGTACAGAGGGAAAGATCAGATCTTTAGGAAAATTTTCCTAGAATTCAGCTGCTGCTGCTTAATGGTAACAGATTTCCTGCTCTAGACCTAGAGGAGAATGTTTAATTATTTTACCTCTGGAATTGTGACTGATACAGAGGGAAAAATCAGATTTTTAGGAAAGTGTTCTTAGAACTCAGTTCTGCTGTTGCTGAATAATAACAGATTTCCTGAAATAATAATACCTATGAGGTGATGTGAGAATTGTGGAAAAGAGTGAAGGTACCAGGTAGTGTCTGTTTAGGAGGGAGCTGAGAAATGAAGGACACGGGTTGGAAGTGCTGAGGGAGGAACAGAAACAACAAACCCTGCTTTACCACGAGACCCTGATCACAGTTTGGGCTCTTTGTTGCCTCTTCAGGAGCACAGATATTTTTGACTACACCTACATCGATGCCTTTGGGAAGGGGAAGCAGCTGACAGTGAAGGAGTGCGAGTACCTGATCGGGCACCACGTCACTGAGGAGTTCTATGGGGTGGTCACCTCCAAGGAGGTCCTGCAGCGCATGGTGGGGAACCTCCTGAACCTTGGCAAGAGGTGAGTTGAGGATCCATACCCTGGGAAAAAGGACCAGGGGTACATGAGCTGCATGTCCAATATTGCTGCTTCCAAAAGGTGTCACTCACCTCATGAGATTCTGAAAATTCTGTGTGTCACAAGGCATTTTAATCGCCTGCATCTGAGTGGAAACAAAAATATTTAGTGAAGCTAGTTCCTCTCAAGAAAATAGACAAGATATTTTGTTTTCTCTGTGAAAAGCTGCTAGGGACTGTCCACCTTGAGAGCAGAGCCTTTTCCTGTCATGTGGTAGGCACAACCTCTCTGTTCAGATGAGCATTTTGTTTCCAAATCCTCCTGACAATCCCTTTCCCAAGCAGCCACAGACAGACTCACAGGAGTGGAAGGACTGTTGTAGGTGTCAGAGGAACAAAAGGAAGTGGCTTGGAGAGTGAATTCTCTGTGTGGGATCGTCTGACCAAGGAGAGGAGCTGTGGGTGGGGGGGCAGAGTTCAGTGCTCAGGTGTGGAGTGCTTCTCCTTGTAGCAGGCTGATGGGGTGAGTGACAATCCGTGCTGGAGTTGCTGTTGTGAGCATGCTGTACCTGCAGCATCATTCTGGGGACTCCCTCTGTCCCTGGGAGCTCTGGGGACAGGGTTGCAGAGCCTTACAGGTGAGTTTCCTTTCTGCTGGCAGAGAGAGCACTGACCAGTCCTACCAGCTCCTGAGAGACTCCTTGGACCTGTACCTGGCCATGTATCCAGACAATGTGCAGCACCTCATGCTCCAGGCCAGGTTATACTTCCACCTGGGAATCTGGCCAGAAAAGGTACCTGGGCACTCAGGGGAATGCTGTGGGGAAGGCTGAGCACTATTAACACTGCCTTATTGATTTTTGGGCTATGTCAGCCTGCATTACAGTCTGACACGGGTTGTTTCTGTAATAAATGCAGTTAGAGGAGTTCTCACATTGCAGGGAATCAATTTGAAGCGAGGAGAGTAGATGATTCTTGGCTGCCTGTCCTAGGGGAGAATTGGGAGCAGCTTTGAGTCATAATTTATGATTTACAGCTTGTCTTGCAACCAACACTGTGGACTGTGAGTTATAAGAGCATCCTGTTTGTGCCTAAATTGTGGAAAACTCCTGCTGGGTTCTTGCAAAAGGAGCAATTACCTTATCAGAAAACTTTAGGAAGTTATCTTTTATAAATAAAACCAAAGCTGTGCTTCCAACCTTGGCCACACAGTCTGTGGCTCTTGTGAAAAAGCAGCTTGATATTGGTGTCCTTGGAATTCCTTTTCCTTCAGGGTAACCACTCCAGTCTTGTTATGTTGGGAGTGTGGGGAAAAAAAGTGCTGAGATTTACAGTTTGTCTGGATCATCCAAGGCTTTCACTGAATCAGGAGAAGGCACAGGGAAGAGCCTGTAAGTCAGAAAAGTCTGATTTTTCTTTAGTGTGTCACTGCAGCACAGAGGTTTTTCCTACTCAAAATGCCCTGTGCTGGTTCAGTGGAGCTTGTGCCAGTTCAGTGAGGTTTGGGAAGGGGACAGGAATATTGGCTGGATAGAAGCTGAGCAGAAGCAAAGCTCTTCCCACCAAATCAACTGGAACAGGACTGCTGGAGAAGCTGCCTCATTCCCTTTGAAGAACAAACTGTGCTAAGCTTGCCCTTCCTTTCTTATGGCAGCAAATTTTAGGGTCAGCATAGAAAAACCAGCACCAAAAAATTGTGTATGGGAGGGACTCACTGAGCTGAAATAGCAACTGGACATAAATATGGAACACTGAAAGATCTTCCTCCCCTCTTCTGGCACTCAGGGATGTGTTTGGAGAACACCAGACTTGGATTTGCAGCCCCCCAGAACACAGAACCCAATGCCAGGGCTGAGTTTTACTGGGCTCTCTGCACCAGATGCAATGGAAATGAGCAAATTTGGATTTTTCAGGCTTGCATCCAGTCGTTCCAGGCTGTCAGGCAGGATTGCAGCTAACCAGAGAGAATGCTGTGTCTGACAGAACACAATGTACCAGCTATGACAGGAGCTGCCAGATTTATGGATGGGTAGGAAATCTAAAAAGTCCTGCAGAGCTACACTTAATGTTGCCCTAAATATTTGTAAATAACAGTAAATAAAACTCTCAGGATTGTCTGGCAGCTATGGTTCCTTCCTTAAGGATTTTTCAGGATTTTCACATCCTTCTTTATTCTTAATAGAATTAAAGTGGCCAAGAAAGCTGAGTTGTGTTTCTTCTCCTGAATTACTCACCTGTCCTTTAGTTAAATTGATTTTCCTCGATTTTTGGCTGCTGTTCATGCTGAACAGCCTGAGATTTCCATTCCTCTTCTGCTGCTGCTCTGAACTTAATGACCTATGATCAAGGAGACAATCCTTTGCCAGGTACCAAAGTGTGGCAGATTTTGGGACTTGAGGTATTTGATGTTGAGACAGATACCTGTCTTTTCCCAACATGGTGACATTACAGGTTGGGATTTTTTTCCTTGCTTTTACAAAAAAAAAAATTAAAATTTGCTTTTCCTGCCTCTAACAAACTCGGCAGCAGGTGCTCTGAGGTTGTGCCAGAGGGTGGAATTGTGGATCTGCAGACCTTGCTGCTCTGTGTTCTTTACTCATCCTGAGACAAGCAGCTTTTCTGTCTTGTTCCTTGGGAAAGCATCATGGAGGTTATTTCCATTTCCTCCTCTGCTGCCCTATTTTTGCTCCTCACAGACATGCTGAGAAGCTCTTTTAAGTTAAAATATTAGTTCTCAAGAGCAGCAGAAGTCACCTGGAATCACTTTCCAGCAGCATTTTGGGACACTGGGAACTGCATTCTCCTGACCAGGAACCTGGAGAGATGGTCTGTGGGCACTGAACAGGACATGATGAACTCGTGGGGCTGAGTTTTAAGGAGCTGCTGAGCTCTCCAGTGCCTTCCCTTGGAAGCTGGGAGCTTTACAAAAGAGAAGAGGAATAGGAACAGGATGTGTGCAGGTTGAA
Source organism: Chloebia gouldiae (assembly GCA_003676055.1). Lineage (NCBI taxonomy): Eukaryota > Metazoa > Chordata > Aves > Passeriformes > Passeridae > Chloebia > Chloebia gouldiae. The sequence continues at coordinate 1,543,388 of QUSF01000052.1, read as the reverse complement.
CATGAAGCTGTGGCAGAGAACAGTGTGGAAGATGTTGTGGCAGATTTCAGGGCACTTACATGCAGCTGACTCCAGCAATATAACTGTGTTTATGTCTTGGACAGGTGTCTGCTAAGGAAGGCAGGAACCTCCCTTGAAATGGAAAATGCAAACCCCCTCCCTCTGAATTATTATAATTTTGAAATTAAAAGGCTCTCAGACAAAGGTATGGGAGCAGGAATAACAGTTCTTTACTAGGAAAATTAAAAATACAAATTTAATAGTACAAACAAAAAGAAAAAAATCCTTGCCAGAGTCAGAGCAGGCCCTGGCCCCTGTGGGTCAGGGTGGTGGCAGCAGCCCCATCCCAGGGTGGCTCAGCCCTCCTGCAGTGCCAGCTGTGCTTCTGCTGGAGCAGGGATCCTGCACAAGGGGGGAGTTTTCCTCTGGAGCTCCAGGGCTGGGGGAGATGGGCCTGGGCTCCTCTGGGAATGCAGGGGGAAGAAAGCTGCTCCTCTGGGAATGC
>QUSF01000052.1:1529648-1542873 GCA_003676055.1 Chloebia gouldiae | reverse complement strand
GCTCCTCTGGGAATGCAGGGGGAAGAAAGCTGCTCCTCTGGGAATGCAGGGGGGAAGAAAGCTGCTCCTCTGGGAATGCAGGGGGAAGAAAGCTGCTCCTCTGGGAATGCATGGGGCAAAGGCTGCTGTGCTGTTCCCAGGTCAGATTGGATCCAGGTAGGAATGCTTGGCTCCTCCCCTGGGCAGAGCATCTCCCATGGATGATGGAATTTTCTCAGCCATGCAGGGACACTCAGTGGCCATGGACAGCAGAGATCTCCTGGAGGGAGGCTTGGCTGTGGAAAAGATTAAGAAAATTGCCCAATGAAGAGAAAACAACTGCCCCACCTCTGACAGAGGGGGATAGAACACACACCCCTAGCTATACCTTTCAAACTAAGACAGTCTGTAGGTTGTGCTCCTGCAGGGACGTGTCCTGAACCTGTTTTTGCTGTGCTTTGGAAGGTCCTGGACATCCTGCAGCACATCCAGGCCCTGGACCCCTCCCAGCACGGGGCTGTGGGGTACCTGGTGCAGCACACCCTGGAGCACATCGAGCGGCGCAAGGAGGAGCTGGGCCCCGAGGTCAAGCACCGCTCCGATGAGAAGCACAAGGAGGTTTGCTTCTCCATTGGGCTCATCATGAAACACAAGAGGTGAGCTCAGAGCCTTCCCCACGGTCAGCTCTGTAGCAGCAGAGCAGAAGGGTTTGAGCTGACAGCAGTGAGACGTGGTTTTGTGCCAAGGAGGAGTGGGGACTGCCAGGCACGTGCATCTGTCCCGTGCAGGAAAGTGGGGGCAGCTCACAGTGCCTGGAGAGAGCAAATGTTTGCACTGCAGAGAGCCTGACTTGTCTGAGTCATCCTCTGTCACACAGGTACAGAGCTCTCCAGGAAAGAGCAGCAATCACTTAATGAGGGAATGTGCAACAGAGTCAACTTCAGAATCGATTCTGATATTCCCAGGACAGTTTTGGATGTTTCCCTGTGCTCTCATTCCTGTTCCTGCCTGCACTGCTCTGCCAGAGACCCAGGCCAGCACTGTGTTGCTTTGGCCACTCCTCTGACTCCCCAAGACATTTGAGGGGTATCAGCAGTGACAGTTACAACACCTCACAATTAAAGCCCATAAATATTCTGTAAATACTGATGGCTTTGTTCTCTGTGCTGGGCTTGCCATGTCTGTGTGATGAGCACAGTAGTTGCACAGCCCAGCAGGGTGGTTGATCCTTCATTTCTTCCTTCCCCTTTTGGCTGCTGACTTTCAGGCTCTTTGTCTTTCTCTTTTCATACTCAAATTTGGTTTTGCTTTGTCTTCAGCTGTTTATTCCTGTCTACCCAGTCATTCATAGTCACTTCCCTCCACTTCAAAATACAAACACAAAGTCTTTCTGATTGTTCTTTTCCCGCTCTTGCTCCTCTCCTCCTTGTGCCAGCTCTCAGGAGGTTCCTATCCTCTTTGTGCTCTGTTAATCTTGAGGAAAAAGAGCTGGCTCTGGAGTTTCCACAGCCTTTGTGTGCAATTTCTTGAACCAGGTATGGCTACAACTGTGTGATTTATGGCTGGGATCCTGCCTGCATGATGGGCCACGAGTGGATCCGGAACATGAACGTGCACAGCCTCCCCCATGGCCCCCACCAGCCCTTCTACAACGTCCTGGTGGAGGATGGCTCCTGCAGATATGCTGCCCAAGGTGAGCAGGACAAAGGGGTGCTTCAGTGATTAATGGTGATTAACAAGGGTTTTGAAGGTAGAGGTAGGAAGGAAATGATCCTGAGTCGTGGCCTGCTCTGTTTGCTCTCCATGAAATCAGCACTGCTGGGATGGACAGGAAGGCCCTCTCTGGTGTGATCCCCTCTTTGACAGGAGCTGCCAGATTTATGGATGGGTAGGAAATCTAAAAGGTTCACACCATGAGAGTGTTCAGAAGTGTTTTGGACACTCTCATGGTGTAAACTTCAACTGCTGCTTTGAAAGAAGTAATTCAGCTTCTGCTGAAGGTCAGTCAGCAGCTCCCGACAGCTGTGCCTTGGACAGGACCTGGAGATGGGATTTAGTGAGGGGTTGCTGGTCAGGACATGGTTCTGGCCATTGTCACATGCCAGGATCCCAGGGGACATGGGTAACCTGGCTGTTAGTGCCACCTTTAACCAGAACAAAAATGAATGTCTCTTCACAAGTACAGGGAGGTGTAGAAATCTGTGTCACATGTGCTTTATGCAACAGACCATAAGAGGAAACTCTTATCTGATGGTCAGAGTGTGTGGTAAGAACTGTTGAACTGAGGTTCTGAAGAAAACTACAGAAGAGAAGCACAACTGTGACTCTGTACATTGTAAAAATGTTCATTTGCCTCATGTTTGTGTTCCCCCTGTGACAGGGAGGAACATCCAGGCAGGGCAGCTGCACAGCCAAAGTGTCTTTGGCTAAGGGAAGATGTGACCAAAATGCCCTTTCCCTGGGTGCTCCCTTGTGTTCTGGTCCCCTGAGTGTGACAAGAGGTGTGACAAGAGGTGGCTTTACAGGCAGGGACACTCCTCCCTGTGTAGATTTAAAGTGCAGGTGTTTCCCATTGTCCCTGAGATTGGCCTTTTTATATGCAGAAGCCCAAAAAGATGAAGTGGCAAATCCTGATGGCTCAGAACAGGCAGGGCTTGGCCTCAGAGAGTCTTAAAACCAGAAATTCTCATGTGTCATGGGCTGATACTAAAATATGCCTCTTGGTAATTACCTAATCAGGTAATTGTCCCCAGTGCTTCTGGGGTGAGTCATCATTTATCTTATGTCTAATGATGTTTAAACAAACAGAACCCTGTCTGGCCCCACAGTTCTTGCAGGGTAGGCTGACATTGTTATCACTGCATCTCTCTGGCCTCCAAGAGTTCTGATGCTGCTGGGGAAAAGTGAAGGGTTTGTTCTTGCAGCTATTGATATCCCCTCTAAAACATCCTCAGATCATTTGGGAAGGATTATTTCATATCCTCCTGACCTGACTCTGGGGAGGGAGGGAGAGATTTTACTGAAAGAATCCTAAACAAATCCTCATGTGGAGTTTAATTTAACCCACTCAGAAATAACCCCAAGCTTATTATAGATAAATGTACCTCAGTTTGAGGCCTTCCTGTGAATCTGTGGGTTGAGTGCAGCTAATTCCAGAACTCCTGTATCATTCAGGGAGTTTAGTACCTGTCCACTCTTGTCTGTGTTTTGTTTGCTTTGTGACAGCACAGGAGAGAGATCTGTGGCTCAAAAGTGCTCATCAGCACCTTTGGGAGGCTCCCACCTTGTTCTGAACTCACCTGTGTCAGCCTGTTCCCCTGCCAGCTGCTGTTCCATCCCTGCAGCTCCATCCCTGCAGCTCCCCATCCCTGCAGCTCCCCATCCCTGCAGCTCCCCATCCCTGCAGCTCCCCATCCCTGCAGCTCCCCATCCCTGCAGCTCCATCCCTGCAGCTCCCCATCCCTGCAGCTCCCCATCCCTGCAGCTCCTGAGCACAGCTCCCAGCTCAGCCATGCTGCTGCAGAGCACTCAGCAGTGCACATTGTTTTCCGCAGTGGTGCAGTATCTGAAAAGGTCCTTTGCAAGCCTCTAGGACTGCACCAGGCTGCTGAGGCATGGAAAGCTCTGGTGCTGCTGGCTGCACACCCTGGCATGCAGCAGCTTCAAAGAGCCTGCATGGATTAATAGGAATTCTCTGTTCCCACTAATGAACTGGATTTCAGAGACAGATTATTCCTGAATGACATTCTCTGCACCCCAGTGTGTTCCTGCCCTGCCCAAAGTCAGCCTTTGATCCTGATGCAGCTTTTTTTCCCTAGCTAATACTACCTGTTTTATCTGGCACAGTGCTGGAAAAAATGACATCATTTGGGGAGTGCTGCAGGGCTCCAGCCTGGGGGAGTTACTCCCAGTCCCTGCTCTGCACTGACACTGCAGAGCAGCCCTTGGCCGGGGTCACCTTTGGGGTTCAGTGTTCAGGGATCACCTTTGGGGTTCAGTGCTGTTTAACTTGTGCCTAATCAGGTTACCTAGAGGAAAGGAGCTGCTGTGGGAAAGAATCAGCATGTCCTTCCTAGGGACTTTCACTGCACTTGGGGAAGTTTGGGTTTAGGGAAGTTTGTTTTGCTGGAGTCACATGCTGGGCTTTGGCATGGTGGAAACACAGGCTGAGGGAGGAAGCTCTTGGCTCTTCTGCCAGGACAGCCTTGTGCAGGTGGGCTCACCTTGAGGGGCATCTCTCCTAAAACAGATCCTCCAAGGGCTGTGGGGGATTAGAGGAGCAGAGCTCACTGCAGCAGCTTCTCCCCACGCTTACAACCAAGTCCTGTGACCAGCAGAGTGGGAGCAGCATCCTGCTCCTCCAGCTTCATGCCAGGCAACCCCAGGCATAAAGCAGTTGCCATGTCCCTGGTCGGTGGGGTCATCAGGAGGTGAGGCTCTGTGAGCAGTCACACTGACTTGCTCTGCCCATTTTCCTGCATTAGGGCATTTTTTTCCTTTCAGGCACCAGATTTGGTGTTTCTAGGAACACAGACAAGGCCTGAGAGAGGCAGCAGGCTGTTCTGTGGTGGTAACTGCTGCCTCCCTTCCCTGACAGAGAACCTGGAGTACAACTCTGAGCCTCGGGAGATCCCTCACCCCGACATCGGCCGCTATTTCTCCGAGTTCACCGGCGTTCACTACCTGGCAAACACCGAGCTGGAAATCCGGTACCCGGAGGATCTGGAGCTCACCCGAGCCACGGTGCAGAAGATTTACAGCTCAGGCAAGGAGTGAGTGCCAGAGGCAGCCTGGGGACAGAAGCAGCTGGAGTGTAGCTTTACCCTCTTTGCAGAACTTGCGTGGGAAGCAAGTTTGGTGACAATCCTTTGGCTTAATGCATTGAAAACTGCACTGAACTTGGAAACTGGTGCTACAGCATCTTCCCGTTGTCTGCCTGCCCATCCTGGCCCAAAGGCACAGGGACACTTTGGTACTTGAGGCCCAGCAGGAGGATCTTGCAGGGACAGCTGTGCCAGGAGCATTGTCCTTGGGAAGGATCTGCACATTCTGTCCTGCTGTGGTGGCATTAGAAGGTCAACACAGTGAGATCATGCTGTGGAATATGGAGGAATCCTCTCTTCCAGAGAAGGAAGTTGTTTGTCCTGGCAGTATTTCTGTTTGGCTGTGTCTGTCTGGTTTGGTTTGAGTGTGTATCCTGTGCAGGCAATAGTTTTTAAAGCTTCTCACGTTTCATTGTTGTCTTCTCCAGTCTGAATTTTTGGGTCAGGTGTTGCTTCACCTCTGTAGTTTGATTGTTCCTAGAGCTACTGTTCCAATCATGAATATCCTTCTGAGCCTGGCAATATCCTTATGGGCCTGGAAAAGAGCTCCAGCCACAAAACCAGCAGCAGTGAGGCTCGTGGGGTGGCAAGCAGTGCTGACCCAGGGGCCGGGTGGCCACCTCACCGACAGCAGAGACTCTGAAAGCAGAAGAGGAGCTCCTGGCCCTTTTCCATGCCTGCTGAACACACCAGCCCATGTCCTGACCTTGTTCTTCAGTGTGTCCATCGTGTGTGTCCAAGGTGGGATCGGTGGCACAGCCGTGAGTGTTCCCAGGAGGAGCTGGAGCCTCCTGGGGATGTTTGTTGGGACCTTGAGTGACTTCGGTGGATGCGGAGCTGCCGCTCGCTGCCATCTCCAATTTTTTTTTCCAATAGGTATTTATGCAATACAGTGGAATGATGACTGGAATCTGGCCATCCCTGGAGTCAGCCAAACCATTATGGAAGCAAGATGTTAATTCCTGCAGCTTGAGGCCTTCTTCCTTCTTGCCAAAAGAAAACGGATTCTAGGGGGGTGCAGACTTGGCTGCCTACAAGGGAAGAGCTTTAGCAGCTCGTGGCACATGACTTTTAACCTTGGCTTAAAGGCCCAGACAGAACCACTGCAGAAGAGGTTTTCCTCTGGGCTCAGGGGCTGTGGGGTGCAGAGGGACACGGTGTTTGTTCATATCTTTGTGGTTTCTGAAGCAATGTGTGTAGAGTAGCTGCAGCTCGTGTCTCCTGTCACTCTCCACTTGCAGCACAGTAATTCTTCCTCCAAGCTGACAACTAGGGCCCTGTAGAGGTAGGTGGATGCTCTTTAGTCTCTTATGCACTACAGGTATCTCCACGTGGAATCACAGCCCTCCTCTCCAGCAATGCCTGCCCTGCATGTCACCTCCTGCAACCTTGAGCACTGGTTTGCTGTGGAAATAAATGCTGAGAGCCCAGCACTTTGGTGGTGGTGGTCTGGAGGGATCTGGGGCTCCAGGAGGAGCAGCCTGTGGGGAGAGAGTGAGGAATGCTGAGGGGGCTCTGCTCCATGCACTCTGACTAAAGAATCCCAGAATGGTTTGGTCTGGACAGGACTTTAAAGCTCCTCTTGTTCCATGGGCAGGGACACTTTCACTGTCCCAGGTTGTCCTGACAGGAACTTGGAGGGAGGAGGAGTTTCCATTGTGAAGCAGGGTAGGGAATCCTCATGCAAAAAATCTGAAATTCCATCTCTTGTTCTTGAGGGTTGGAGTAGACCCCAGCCTTCCAACCCATTGTGAAAGCAGATCCCAAAAGTTTCCTGGCAGGGATGCAAGGTTGGGAATGGGGCTGGTGACTCCCAGGGTGGCTGAGAAGGGGCAGAGCAGGTCCTGAGTTCCCCATTCCCAGCTGTCAGCAGGATTCCTGGGATTTTGTACTCCCTTCTGTTGCCACCTGGGCCTCTCTCCAGTGCACCCAGGGAATTGCAGAGCTCACAGGAGCCCTCAGCATCAGGAGCTGCCTGAGCTGCAGCCGTGCCATAAAAGAGCCACAGGAGCCATAGGAAGCAGCCAGGGTTTCCCTGAGAATGGCCAGTGCTTGCCAGCCCACCTGGAAAGGTGCTGGGTGCTTCAGGGGTCCCAGAGCAGCCAGCAGGGCCCTTTTGTGCCTCTTTTGGGGCCGCTCTGTGCTCACACCCTGAGAGGAGCCTGGCCCAGGAGGAAGTGTGGGAGCTGTTGCTCACCAGAGGCTGGTGTGGCCTGGGGTGCAGAAGGGTTGGGTACTTGGGGCAGCCCTGGAACTGAATTCCCACCCCTCTGGCAGGAGTTTTTGGAGGAGCTGTGACCTCAGACAGCTCTGCCTGCTCTGGGTGCTGCCCACATCCACACCTGGGCTGTGGGTGTTGGGGTCACCCAGAGCACCAACACAGCCTTGGAGGTGCCAAATTTGGAAAGACTGGGCTGTTTCAGTGTGTTTTCCACTCAACCTCAGCCCAGGGGCCACGTCAGATTTTGGGATTTGACACAAACCCAAAGGGAATGGTGAGTTCCCTTGGTCTCCCGTTTGGGACAGGTGTCCCCACTACCTCCAGTGCCACTTGCCCTGGGTGGTGTCTTTGATCGGGGGAGGAGAAATTCCCCTGTGAGCACCTGCTGCTGTGGGGGGGCTCAGCCCAGCATCCAGGGGGGCCAGGGAGAGCTGAAACCCCCCCCAGGATAGCTCTGTGTCCATGCTGGAACGGCCTCTTGGAATGCACCCGGGTTCCCACAGGCTGCACATCCACGGCCCAGCACTGTGGGATGGTGGGGTGACATTTGGGGTTTGCCTGTGCCCCTCTCCTCCTGGCAGCACAGGCACAGTCACCTTTTCCCCAGGGGGACAGCAGTGGATTCCAAAAGCTCCTTGTGTGTGTCTGGCTGATGTCTGGATCCGTGGTGTCCGTGTTAAAGGTGCTGCTGATGCTGTCCATGGGGATTTGTCCTGTCCTGTGTGTGGAGCTCTCCCAGGAAGGCTTGTGTGGCTTTCTGGAAAGCTGGAATTGTCTCCCCTCTCTCCCCCAGGTGCAAAGCCAGGCCAGGTCTCTCCTGTGCAGTGCCACAGTCCTTGGGAGCAGGGGCTGAATTCCCTGCAGTCATTGCCCTGCTCTCCCCTTTCCATGTCACCGGCCACCCGTCCTGGGGACAGAACAGCCCCAGTGCTGCCATCTTCAGATCCAGAGGGTGAAGGAGAAAATCCAGAATGGGGGAAGAGGAGGCTGGGAAGGGGCTGGAAGCCAGGAGTACTCACTGCCTGGATGGTGAGGAAAAGCCAGGGCTGGTTCCAGGCTTTGCCACTGGGTGCTGGCACCCAGGGGTTCCAGGCAGTGCCACTCCCAAGCAATGCCATTCCTGGGCAGCAGTGCTGTGGGCAGCAGCATCCCTGGGAAGTCTCTCCACCCTTGGAGGCCGAGGTGTGGGTGTGCTGCTGCTCCAGGCCAGGCTGAGGAGCTGCTGGTGCCCTCCTGGCTCCTCTTGGGAAGCTCTTCCAACCCTTTTGGAGCCATCCTGACACACAGGGACACTGAGAGCACCCTGACACAGCCGAAGGCAGGCAGTGAGGCCTCTGACAAACCATGGGAGTTTGTCTCCAATCTTTGCAGGAAAACCAAGCCCCAGGAGCATCCAGACCAGCCAGGCCTGCCTGGGGCCAGGCAGAGCTGTGGGAGCAGGAGGATGAGAGGAAGGAAGGGCTGCTCTGGCCTGGAGAAGGGTCCCTGGGATCTCTGGTCCTTTCCAGGCCACCTCCACCTGCACACGAGCTGGCTCCAGATACTGTCCTGACCCTTATGGGCATCTCCAGGGATATCCCAGCTCCTGCTGGCTCTTCCCCATGGGGGACACGGGGACTGCCAGCAGGGACACAGTGCTGCATTTATTTCCCACCTCCTTCCCTCCTTCTCTCTGGAAGTGCCTGGGCTGGGCAAAATTCCACATTGGATGGAAAACTGCTGGCCCAGGAATGGATGGTGAGGAGCCCTTAGCCCCAGGGCCCCTGACACTGACAGCTGAGGTTGCAAGATGGGGACATCTCTCCTTTCTCCGTTTTTATTTATAAACAGGTATTTTCCTGGACAGCTGGAGGCTGGTAATGATTTCATTCCTTTCCTGTTTATATTTGGCTTTAAACAAATAAACAACACTGACTTGCTACCTACTGCCGCGGTGTGCTGTGCTGTTTGAGCTGCTCCCAGAGCTCTGCCTGCACTCCTGGAAGGGCTCTGCTCTTCCCCGTGCCCGTGGGAGGGTCAAGTGTCCCTGCCAGTGCCAGTCTGGCACAGGGGCGATGGTGACAGAGCCCCCCCTCTGCCAAAGCTGCCTCCTGGGGAATCCCCCCTCGTGGGGGTCCTGGGTCGCCTCTGGGCGTCCCCCTTTGTCTCTGCCCGCCCAGGGGGCACAGCCCGGGCAGTGCCAAGGCTGGGGCAGCCGCGGGGTTCAGGTGGGAGCCGCTGCGGGGTATCCATGGGGAGACCCCGGCCCCCATCCCCGCGCTGGGACACCCGGGGCAGCTCCGTGTCCTTCTGGGGGCCGCTCCGGAGCCGGGAGCGGGGGCACAGCCGGGGGCTCCCGGTGCCAGCAGCCGCCGCCGGGGCTGTCCCCGCTCCCCGAGGGTGCCACCCCCGCGGGCCCCGCGCTGCCTCTGGGCGGGGGCGCGCAGGGACCCGGGGCCGCCGCGCCGCCGCCGCCTCCCCGCCGCGCCCGCCCTTAAAAGCGGCGGCGGCTCCGGTGCAGCGCCCGCGGCGGCGCTCCCGGCACGGCCCGGGATGGGCTCCGCGCACTCCGTGCCCGCCGAGATGCGGGAGCTGGCGGACAGGACGGGCTGTGAGTACCGGGGACCCGCGGGGGCACCTCGGCCGCGCTGCCGCTGCCGCCGCCCCAGCTCATCCCGCCCCGCCCCGGAGCCCCCGGCCCCGCCGCCGGAGGGGACAGCGGGACCCGCAGGGGACGCATCGCCCGCGGGGGCTGCGGGACGTGTCACCCGGGGAGGGAGGGGGGGCGGACAGAAAATGTCACCTGGGTGGCCGGGGGGCTGCAGGAGGTGACGCTCGGGCAGGGCAGGGGATGCGGGACGTGCCGTGCGACCCGCGGGGAGGATGCGGGGAATGTCACTCGGGAGGGTGCGGAGGTGTCACCTGGGTGCGGGAGAGCGGGATGTGACACCTGGGGGATGCAGCGGGGGGAGGCGATAAGAAGGGAGGCTGTAGGACTGTCACCAGAGGGTGCCACCATGTCACCCTGGGCGTGCAGCCGTGTCCCCGCTGCCACCGTGCCACCAGCCGGGGCGTCGAGCGGCCACACGTGCGAGCCCCAGGCAGGCTCTGCCAGCCGCGCCACCGCGCAGGGCATTGTCCCCGCACGGCTGCTCTGCCCCGGAGCCACCGCGCTGTGACACCGCCGGGGCTGCTCCGGGGCGCAACGCGCGCGGCTTTGGGATCGAGGGACGGGCAGGGGAAGGGACAGGGACAGGGACAGGGACATGGAAAGGGAACCCCGCAGGGGCCGGGCCGTGGGACGGGGTGGCCGTGGCCGTCCTGGGAAGTGTCACCGCCCCAGGACGCGGGAGCTCCGGGCACGGGGACCGGGGAGCTCCCTGGAGCCCGGATCCTCCCGCTGCGGCCGTGCTGAGCCGCTGCCGTGGAGAGAGGGGCTGAGGGGCGGCTCTGCCCACGGCCAAGGGTCTGTGGGGGCCGAGAGGGTCCGGTGACTGTCCCCAGTGCTGCTGCTGCTCCTGGGGTCACATCTCACTGCATCTCTCCTCGGGAGGGCTGAGTCCCCTCACCTCAGGAGCCTGGGGAGCCCGCGGGGTGCCAGCCTGGCAGCCCAGGGTGGGAGGAGGATTTTGGGGAACCCCCTGGCCCGGGGACCCTGCAGCAGCATCTCCGGCACAGGCGGCGCCTGCCCGTGGGAGGCTCCTCCCCGGTGCCCCGTGGATCAACCCCAGGGCAGGGCTTGCGAGGGCAACACCCAAAAATCTTATTGAAGCCACAGGAGGGAGGGCAGGGGGAGCCCATAACTCCGGGCCATGTCTGGGGTGCTCCCCCCGTGCTGTAGCTGCTGCCGGAATCCCGGGGAATTCAGGGGATTTACAGCCTTGCTGCAGCCCCCCTCGGTCCCGCGGGAGGAGCAGGGACAGGGCAGAGCCACCTGCAGGTGCCCATGGCTCGTTCCTTTGCCTTCTCCCCCATGGAGGGACACCCTGAGGGGCTGCTCGGGGCCGCTTCCCCTCCCTCCCTCTGTGTGCTCCACCGCAAAGCTGCAGCAGCGTCTGTCGGGGGTGAAGTGGCTCTTCCTGGGATGCTGTGACCATTCCCTGCAGCCAGGCCGGTCCCACAGGGGGGGCTGAGCCCCCCAGTGCCCCTTTCCCTTTGCTCAAGCAGCACAAACCACACAAGGCTGGGAACAGCAAGCAGCTCCCTTTGGTTTGAATCCCATTTTTCCCCCATTAGGGGAGGCTGCTGTGCTTGGACACGGGCCTGCAGCATCAAGATGCTTCTCAGGGACACGAGCAGCCTCTGCTGCCCTTGAGCCAGCCCTTCTTCCAGCAAAGCTTTTGCCTTTTCTGCAGATTTTCCCTTTTTTTTTCCCAGGAAGCAGCCGAGCACTGCCACCTTTACAGGACAGAGCAATGCTGGGAGAGCTGCCCTGGTAGGGGGAACACCTGGGATGGGGAAAGAGGGAGGAAAAGCCTCCTCCAGCCTTTCAGGGCCGGCCCAACCATGAGCATCCAGCCACTGACCCAGCTCTTCGTCCCCTTGGTGCCTGGGACATTTTTCTGAGAGATCAAAGCTTCTTGGTGTGCACTCAAGTCCCAGCTGCTGAAGGCTTGGTGGCCCAGCTGCTCCCATGGTGACAGCGATGTCGTCAGGGCAGAGAGCAGAAGGTCACTTCTGCATGGCCAAAATTGGAAAGCAAAGTCCAGGGAAAGTTTCCATGGGACAGCAGCAGAGCAGCAGCCAGGAGGGATGGGGGGAGAAAGCATCCAGGGGATGGATCAGTGGGGCCTGGCCATCGTCACCTGGGAGCCAGCGGGGCCCAGGGGGGAGGAAAAGGGGGTTTGAAGGCCTCCTCAGAGGGGCTGGTGACATCCAGGCAGGCTCAGGGCCCCGCTGATCCACCCTGCCCAGCTGGGTTTTCCAGCCTGTTAACAGAGGGCTGAGAAGGCCCAGCCCCGCTGATCAATAGAGCTGCTATTTCCAGGCTGTGAAGCAGTGGGAAAGCAAAGGACATTATTTTAACATCATAAAAAGGAGTGAGGGAGGCAGCTCAGCCCAGCTCTGACCCTGCTGTCTTGCTGCAATTAACCCTTTGCAACCCCTCAGCCATGCTTTGAAGTGGTTTTATGTCTCTCTGTGGTGCCAGGAGTGGCTGATTTCCAGCTGCTGGGGCAGCCCTGCCCCGTGCCCAGCCCCAGCCAGGGCTGCAGGAGCCTGAGGGCCCAGCTGGTGCCCAGACAGAGCTCACAGAGACACAACTCCAAAGCACTTCCCCGGCTCCTGGGAATGGCCCCTGTCAATATTTGCTCTGGGGAGTTAGAGCTTGGTTACAGCCCCTGCAGGGCAGTGGGGAAGATAAACTCACCTGGGCACTGGGGAGGTGCTGCTGAGCTCAGGCTGGAGCCCCAGCACTCGTGGGGCTCAAAGGGAGCTGCTGGTCCCCCCTTCCAGCCCCGTGCCCTGGGATGGGGTTGGTGCATCCCTGGGGCAGTGCCCACCCCGATGGTTTGTGGGTCACCCTGAGCAGTGGCAGCAATTTCAAAGCCAGGCGTTGATTTTGGGGGGCTGCTGTGCCCCCTCCGTGTCCTTTCCTCTTCTCTGGCAAGGGGAAGGTGGCTGCTGGCAGGATTTCTGATCCCAGAGTTATTTCCTGCAGCAGCCATGGCTGTGGATGTGGAGGAACTGCCTGGGCACAGCTCTGCCCACGGTGCCAACCCCCAAAAATGTCAAGCCTGTTCCATTGGGCTGGCACCAGGGATCCTGAGCTGGGGGTGGGATCCCACTGTGCCATTCCATGCCATGCTGGGCCAAGGAAATCCCTGCAGACCGGGACAGGGAACAAACCAGCCCTTGGCACCATCCCTGCAGCCAGCACAGGGCACAGGGACACAGAGGGACCTGGCAGGGCAGCACGGAGCCACCACAGGGAAATGGGGGTGGCAGAGGCGTGCCCAGGACTCTGCCCCACTGCTGGAGGTGTGGGACAGGCACAGAGGGGTGTCCCAAGGGTCCCCTGGGGCTCAGCCCCTGTCACCTCTGTCCTTTCCCTGGCAGTCACCTCTGAACAGATCGAGCACCTGCACCGGCGCTTCAAGCAGCTGAGCCAGGACCAGCTGACGATTCGGTACGGCAATCCCAGCCCCGGGGAAAAATCCAGCCCCGGGGAAAAATCCAGCCCCACGGCAATCCCAGCCCCACGGCAATCCCAGCCCCGGGGCCG
>QUSF01000052.1:1476400-1529638 GCA_003676055.1 Chloebia gouldiae | reverse complement strand
CAGCCCCATGGCAATCCCAGCCCCAGGGTAAAATTCAGCCCCACTGCAATTCCAGCCCCAGGGCAATTCCAGCCCCACTTCATTCCAAGACCCATCACCATTCCAGCCCCATTATAATTCCAGCCCTATTGCAATCCCAGCCCCACTGCCAGGGCCACCCCCAGCCTGTCCCCCTTCCCTGGGCTGCCCCAGGGTGCCACTCCAGGCTGGGATTCTGAGCGTCCTTCCAGCCATCCCTGAGCCAACTCCTGCAGCGTGGCCTTGCAAATATTCCAAGGAAAAACACACAGCGACACGGTGGCCTGGGAGCAGAGGGACTCCTGATGAACATCTCATCACCCCCAGCTTTAAAACCAGTTATGGGGAGGGAAGGGGGGGTTGCAGTTGCTCCTGTCCCTCTCCTCGGTAGCTGCACTGGGAACTGGGAGAGCTCTGAGCTCCTGCTGCTCTCTGCTCCCCGGGGTTATTTCTTGGCTCATTTGCTTTATAAATCCTGGAGACCAAATGCCCAGCACAGGCTCAGCACAAAGCTGAGGGGAGGGTGGACAGCAGGATCTCCTTGCTGTGCCTTAGTGAGCCCTGCTTGAGGCCTTTTTCCTGGGAAAACTCCAAAATCTGTGGCAGGTGGAGCCGTGCAAAGGGCCCTGGGGTCATCCCAAGAGCTTCTCCAAGACCCACTCTAGTGAGACAAAATCCCTGAGCACAGACTTGCTCTCAGTCTGAACAGAAAAAAAAAGGGTTTTTACCCAAAACCCCTTAATTTTTCCATGACTGCTTTGGAAGGAAGGGTTGGGTCTCTCAGGGGCTGTCAGAGCTTCTCCCTCCTCCCACCTCCCTCACGCTCTGGGCTCTCTGTGTCCCCTTTCCAGGAAGGAGAACTTTGACAGCATTCCCGACCTGGAGTTCAACCCCATCAGGGGGAAAATCGTCCACGCCTTTTTTGACAAGCGGTGAGAACCCCCCAGCACCCCGGGAGGGAGGATTTATCCTCTGGAAATGGGATGGGGCTGGACAAGGACCTTCCCCCTAAGGTGTGGGGCGGAACAAGGTGGAAAATGAGACATTTAAGCGGAATTTTAGGGACAAACCAGTCCCAGAGCTTTGCTGGGGGTGTGGTGATGCTGGGGGCTCCCCATCACCGTGGGCTCCGGCACCCCCAGGAACCTGCGGCAGGAGTCGGACGGGCTGGCGGACGAGATCAACTTCGAGGACTTCCTGACCATCATGTCCTACTTCAGACCCATCGAGATGAACATGGACGAGGAGCAGCTCGACCGCTTCCGGAAGGAGAAACTGAAATGTGAGGCTTTCCCAGGGCCTTTGGGGCTGGTGGGAAGGGGCTGCCCTGACCTGCCACCCCCTCCTGTCCCTCGCAGTCCTGTTCCACATGTACGACTCGGACCACGACGGGAAGATCACGCTGCAGGAGTACAGAAATGTAAGGTGGGCTCCCTCCTGCCCCATCCCCAACCCCCAGGCCTGGCCTGACCCCGTGCCTTGCAGGTGGTGGAGGAGCTGCTGTCAGGGAACCCCCACCTGGAGAAGGAGTCGGCTCGATCCATCGCCGACGGGGCCATGATGGAGGCAGCCAGCATCTGTGTGGGACAAATGGTGGGAGCCTGTGCTGGGAGCTGCTTCCCTGCTCTGCCGTGCTGCTCAGGGGCTGTGATGGCACCAAAAATGGGCTGGAAGGTGTCTCTGCTTCCCAGGGCATCTCCCTGTGCCACAGCTGCTTTGGCTGGAGGCGTTTCTTGCAGGCAGCAGCTTCCAGGGTGATGTTTTCTCATGAGAAGGGGATCACAAACAGCATCCCATAAACCCCCATTTTCCCGCTTATGGAAAGGGCTGCTCCTCTCAGCCATGGGGGTTTGGGAACCAATTTGGGGCTGGCCATGGGCTACAGGGCAGGAACCTGTGGGAGATGTGTCCCTCAGGCCGAGGGGGCAGCCCTGGCCGCCCCTCCCCATCACCCTGGGGCAGCTGCAATGTTTCCTCTCCCGGCGGCAGGGCCCGGACCAGGTGTACGAGGGCATCACCTTCGAGGATTTCCTTAAGGTGGGTGACAGCTCCGCTGTGTCCCCAGGAGGAGGGGCCGGGGCGGGCACAGCAGGGACGGGCTGTGGCCCCTGGCCCCGCTCAGCCCTGGCCCTGGCAGATGTGGCAGGGCATCGACATCGAGACCAAGATGCACGTCCGCTTCCTCAACGTGGACACCATCGCTCACTGCTACTGAGGAGGGGCGGCGGCAGCAGCAGCAGGAGGAGGAGGAGGAAGAGGAGGAGGAGGAAGATGACCCAGCAGCAGCTCCATGTCCTGTGTCCTGTGACCCAGCTCCCAGCTCCATGGTTCGTGTGCCTGTTCCACGATGGGGCTGCCCTCTAGAAACATCAGAGGTTTTATCTGTAATAAAAGATATTTCTCTTTTTAGTCCTCGCTGAGAAATACTCCGTCCATCCATCACTGCGTGGTGGAGTGTTTCCCTGAGCACAAACCCTCCACAAATCCTGGCTGCCCCATAAATCTGGATTTTTAGCCTCTGCCAGGTGCTGCTGTGGGGAAGGAGCTGCCCAGCTTGGGCTGATCCCAGGCCGTGGGGAGAGGCAGGGATGGGGATGCAGAGGGGCAGGAGCTGAAGGCAGCACCCTCGGCACCTGCAAGGACTCCACGTCCCACCCTGCATCCTACAGGGAAGGTGGTGGCAGCCACACAAGGAATCTTCCCAGCTTAATCCCAAACCATCCCCCTGGCCAGAGCCAGGCAGGAGGAGCCCCGAGCAGCAGCAGGGACGCGGGGACGTGGGCTCCTGGCAACCAGGTGGCTTCTGCCCCCACATGTTCCCGCTAGAACAAGCGCAGACGGGGGTTGTTTACTGGCGCTAATGACTGGAAGGCTCCAGGCGGGTTTCTGTCTCTAAGGCAGCCTGAGCTGGGGAGGGAGGCAGGCAGGGAAAAAAGGGCAATGGCTATTTTTAGGAAAGCAGGGGAAGATTTATTTGTTTTATCAAAAAGCAGCTTCCTCTGGTGACAGGGGCAGGCGCTGGGAGCGGCAGAGCCCGCAGGTGAGCCAGCGATGGGTGCGGAGCCACCCGGCAACAACACCTCCTCCTCCTTCTTTCCCGCATTACTGGGGCTCTCTGCTCTGCACCCCCACACTGAGGGCGCATTTAGGGCTTCTGGTCCCTCCAAAGTGCCCCTGTCCGGCCCGGAGCATCTCCCGGAGCCGCGGGGAAGGACAAGGGCAGCGCTGCCCCTCAGGCGGTCCTGGCCCGCAGGGACCCGCACGGGGATGGAGCCGGGCCCGTGTCCCCCCGGGAATGTCCCACGGAGCCGCGGGACAGCGCTGCCGGCGCCGGTGGGGCTGGAGCTGGGCTGGGCTGGGTGGGAGGGCGCGATGGGGATGGAGCTCCGGCTCCCCCGGAGGAGCCATTCGGGGCTCCTGGTGCTGCCCCACAGCCTGGCTGTGACTGCGGGGCTCCGGGATTCCCTCCTGCTCTCCTCGGGCCCCTCTGGGCACCCCCATGGCCCCGGCAACTCCTCCTCCTCCTGAACTTCTCCTTCTCCTCCTCCCCCGCCCTGTGCCGGACCCCCAGCGCTCCCTCCCCACCCCGTGCACACCAGGAACGACATCCAGCTCCCCCCCAAATCCCCAGGTTTCCGCAGCCAACCCAGGCTCCTTTCCCTGTTTTCCCACTAAAATTTCCATCCAGACGCTGCGGGGCCGCCCCACTCCCTAATCCAGCTGCCAGCTCCGTGCTCCCATCACAGTCCTGGCTGCCTGCAAGGTCCTTCGCTGCTCCCAGCTCTCCCAGCCGGGGCTGCAGGGGTTAACACGGATCTGGGTCCCTCTCCCCCTCCACACCCCGATTTCCTCGGAGGAATCACCCGGGAGGATCCGCACCAGCGAGGGCTGGGAAGGGGAAGCCAGGAGGAGTGAAGAGGATGGGTGAGAGGATAATTGTTACCCCCTGAGTTAATTAGCTGCCCCCGATATTCTAAGTGGCAAGGAAAGTGAGGGAGGTTGGGAAACAGAGGCAGGACAACACAAGTGGCTGCAGCGTTTTCCCTTTGCTTGTGTTGGGAATTCCCTGTGGGAAACGGGAGTGGAGAGCAGGAGGAGGCTGGGCAGGGCAGGAGAGAGGGAGGGAGCAGGGAGTGGAGCCTGATCCTCAGCCCAGCAAAGGGATGGAGCTGGAGAGCCCCAGGGATGGGCAGGAGCATCATGTTATACACAGCAAACCCCAGCAAAACGAGGATAATCATCCTGAAAATCACAGGGAAATCTGGCAGAGCCCCGGGAAAGCTGGCAAGGGCAAAGCTCCTGCCACAGCAAAATCCTGCAAAGCCCAGGGCGTTCATAAAGGAAAACGGTTCTGTTGTGGGGCCAGGACGCTGGGACGTGGCTCAGAGCTCCGTGGCAGATCCCAGCCGTGGTCAGCAGGGGGTAATTGGAAAATTGAAGCTGGAAAACTCCAGGGAGGCTGACAAAGGCTGGGCAGCAGCTCTGGGGTTGGAGAGAGAGGGGGACTGGGTGACCCCAGGACTGCAGGGCAGGGACCCTGGGCGGGTGGGTGCTGGCACAGAGGTTGGCACATAGCCTGACCCATTTCCCCCATCCATCAGCCACACTGCAGCTTGGGAGGGGCAGCAGAGACCAAACAAGGGGACACCTGGCCAGGAAGGGAGGGGAGAGCAGGAGGCAGCACAGGCCCCACAGCAATGGAGCCACAGCCACCTGCAGCTGATACTTTTAAGCTAAATTTTGGGGAGTTTCTCGTTCCTTTGAGTGGCTGAGGCAGGGGTGACAGAGGGAACTCCCTCCTGCAGCTCTCCCATGAACAGGAATTTGGCCCAGAGGCTGGAGATCCACAGTTCTGGATGAAAATCTGCCAGATAAATCCTGACCTGGAACAGGCCCTTTCCCCAGGTTTCTGCTGCACAACCCAGCAGGACCTCCAGCCCCTGCTGCCCCACCTTTCCCTCTGTCCTCCACTGGCAGCAGGGGGGACACCAGCTCCAGGTACCTGGATTTTCAGGAGCATCCACAGAAGGTGGAAATGAGCAGGCAAATGTCACTGGAGGAGAAGAGGGGACAGAAAGGACATGAACGTTCCTGCACCACTTCAGAGCAGCAATGCTCACCCCTCAGTGACAGCAGCTGGGACAGGGAGTGACAGAGGTGGGCAGGGCAGGAGAGCAGAGCTGGGTGGGAAAGGCCATGGCGGGGAGAAAGGGGGTTCAGAGACCCCCAGAGCACCTCACAGAAAGCACCTCCTGCTCCTCCTCCCACCACTCCTCAGATCAGGAGAGGGATGGCAGCCCCTGAAACCCCGGGGTGGCTCTTCCCTCACTGAGGACACCAGCAGAGGCAAAAAGCACTCTTGGGGCCTGTGCTGCTGGCTTGAGCCAGGAGCAGAGCAGGGCAGTGGGGATTTTCCAGCAGCCCTGTCCTGCCCTGCAGGATGGAGTGCCAGGCTCCCCTGTGGCACACCCACAGCTCCCCTTCCATCCCACATTCCCTCTGCAGCAGGGATCCCTCTCACCAGGACACAGACACTTCTTTTTAGCTGAGGATTGTGGCAGGCACATTCTTCTCTCTCTCAGGATTTTTTCATAGAGGAGCACAGAGGAAAGAAAGAAAGAGAAAACAATTTCTACTTCTGCTCCTTGTTTTCCCATGTGGAATGTGTTTGGAGAATTGTTTCCCTAGGGTGATGGCTTGGTTGGATTCTGGTGAGGATTGTTTGAGCCTGATGGCCAATCCAACCCACCTGGGGCTGGACTCTCACAAAAGGGTCACAAGTTGTAGTGAGTTAAATATGGTAGTTAGAGAAAGTAGGTATGTAGTTTTAGTATCTCCTTTATATAGTATATTAATGTATAATAGTATAGCTATAATAAAGAAATCATTCAGCCTTCTGGAGTCAGACATCAGCATTTCTTCCCACCAGGTTCAGCTGCATTTCCAATAGAGATCGCTGCCACCAGCAGTGGACACCAGGACTCTCAAGGTTTTCATGCCAAGCTGTTTCCTGCTGTGATGCCTTTTGCCTCTGTGGATGTCCCTGACCCCCTGTGAGGGCCACCAGCCTGGCAGGTGGCACCAGTGTGAGCCTGACTCCAGCCTGACCTCTGCCAGCTCAGTCCAGGCTGCTCCAACATCTCCTGACTGCAGCTCCTCCACCCCAGCCCCTGAGCCCTCCCAAGGCAGATTTGCCCCTTCCCAGTGCCCACCCTGACCTGTGGGACAAAGCACTGGGCCCCTCCCTGCCACTGAGCTCCCACCAGTGGCCTGGAAGCTCCAAGGTGGTTTCTATCCCCAGCCCAGCTGGGATGGTGACTCTGTCCCCGCCGTTGAAATGAAGGCAGAGGCTCCACTTCAGTGACCCCTTGATGCCTCAGGGTTGAGCTCTTATATTTTTCCCATTCTCTGCTGCTTTAGTGTGGGTCTGGGCTTCACATTAGGGGATGGTGAGCTCTCTGCACAGAGCAGGGAGACAAAATTCCTTCTCTGGCTGGGGACGAAGGACAAATGATCCAAATCTCAGGCCCAAGAGCACAAACAATGCGGGCTGAAGAGAGAAAAACAAGCAGGATGGGACTTCATAACCTAAACCTGGAATTGGACAATTAACTCCAATATGGAAATGGAGCAGAACTTCTAAAAGTGAGAGACCCCATGGCCAGTCATGCATTTGTGACCATTTTGGGTTCACCTGGGTGTAGCTCTGGCTGGGCTCTTGTACTGCCCAAGGTGGATCCATTGAGGAGATCCTTTTTATAAATCCCTGCTTTATTCTTCAGCTGCCTAATCTCTGTTCTAGGTCAGCCCTCACAAGGCATCACCCTGACCCCAAAGCTCAGCAGCTCGCTGGTGTTTGCTCTCCCCAGCACTAAGGAGCACCCAGGGGAGCAGGACCATCCCTTCCCAAAAAGTCCCCCCGGGACCTCTCCCCCAGCCCGAGTGCCCTCACCCACACTGCGAGTCAAACCCAGCCCCCACCTCCCCCTCAATTAACTGCAGTAATTAACAGGGAAAGGCCCCAGAGGAGCACCCCGGGGCAGCTGTGACTGTGAGCCCGTGCTGCTGCGGGGACAGAGGGGACAGAGGGACACTGGAGCTGCTCGGGAGCAGCCTGGCACAGGCAGGGCAGGAGCAGAGGGAGCAGCAGGAAGGCGGGGGAGCGCTCCGGGAAAAGGGCACCGCACAAACTTATCTGCTCCTTGCAGCAGGGAGATGGAGGAGGAACAAAGCTGCTCCCAGATAATGAGGCGAGATAAGGGGGAGAACAATGAGATGGGAGCTCTCCCTGCTCAGCACATCGCAGAAAGCCCAGGGCTGGAGCAACCCCCGAAGTCATTTATGCTACAGAAACCATTATTTATTTGTCAGGTTTCAGCTGAGCTCTTATCCAAACTGTGCATCCATGACACTTCTTGCTCTTCCAGGAATGGAGGGAGGGAGCTGTTTTCCCAGAAGGGTAGAGGAATAAAAAAACAAAGAAGACCAAACCTTTATGACAGATTATATTTATTGGTCAGACAGAATGGCTTTGCCCCTTGCACTTTTTGTGTATCTGTCACATGGAAAAAGGTAACTTAAAAACCTAAACCGTGACATTTTGGCCCAGGGTCCTGGGAAACCACCCCAAGCCAAAGAAGGAACAGCAGTGAAACCCAGCTGTCTGCAAGGCTGTCTCAGTGCCAGCCCAGCCCCTCTCCTGCAGGTCTGGGCACATTCCTCCACCTCTCCCTTCTCATTGATTCCATTAACCCAGGAAAAAAGGTGTAAGTTAAAACTTAACCTCAATTTAAACAGAACTGACACAGCTTTGGTTTGCACCAGTAAGTTTACAAGGGCAAATCACAATAAAATCATTTCAAATCAGTAAAAAGATCCATGCAGGACTGGAGCTCTTGTTCCCCAAACTGGTTTTACCTGTCTGTCAGTGCTACCTGGGTTTAAGGTAAAGCCTCACTCCTTGTTTCCACCTGAGCAGCACCTCCTGCCCCTCACCTGGTGTCCCCCCACAGCTTTGGGGCTCAACACCCAGGGAGGGCACTCTGGCCACTTTATCCCTCCTGTTCCATGATCAATTCCCAGCTCGGAAGCAAGGACAGCACTGAAAACCCTCCAGGTGCTGTGGAAGGACATGATCCAGCCAAGAACACACCTGACAACCTGAGCCAGCCCTTCATCCCAATGAACAGGGGTCAGCTTACCCTAAAAGGCTCAGGAACAAAATTCCACAGACAGATATACACATACAATTAGAAAACATTCGATCCAGGATTTTAAAGGATTAAAAAAATAATTTTTCTAAAATAATTTTGATGTGTGCATGCCCTGCTGAGTTCCCAAGCATCCAGCCTGGCCTAGGGAACCTTCCCCTTATTCTCTCCATCCCAATCCTTCTCCCAGCCACCTTCTGTGCATGGTCCTGTTGTCCTGTTCCCAGGCACATTCCAATGCACTCCAAGGAAAACAAGAACCAGCAGCTCAATACGAGGACAGACATTTCAAACATGTGGCTCAGCACATGCTTTTTCCAAGTCCTTGGTGATTTTTTTTCCTTCTTGGGGTAGGCAAGAACTCCTCAGAGAGCTCCCACCCTTCAGTGTCCCACTCTGGCTTCCTGACCAGGATGGGACGTGCAGCATCTTTCCCACAAGCAGCAGGAATATTTCTGTTCACCCTGCAGTGCTCCCTTTCCAGCCTCAGCCTCTCCACTCCCCCAGGCCAGACCTCTGGACGTGTCCAGAGTGACACATTGCAGCAGGGTGCTGCAGGGCAGTCCTGCCCTCTTTGGGTTCACATCCCCAGGGCTTTCTGCAGCCCACACCGGCTCTTGGGCGCTCGTCCCACATGGATTTCCCCGTGCCCTGGTGGCCCCAGAGGCCGAGGAGTGCCCTAGATGCTGTCGTAGGGCACTGCCAGGCCGATGTTGTAGTTGTAACCTGACACCTCATCGTAGGAGGAGCGGCAGATGGGCAGGACGCTGTCCACGGCCAGCTGGTCCACGGAGAAGTCGTAGGAATAAATCACCCCTCGGTACCTGTGTGCAAAACAACCAGGACACGCCATTTCACCTCGGTGGGAAAGCAGGCAGAGGCAGGAATCACTATAAAAGTGATGAATTGAAAGAGGAGATGCTGCAGGAGCTGGATGAAAACCCCCATCCCCTCTGCGGGAGGCTGAGCACTTTGAACAGGGAAAGCTCCCTCCTGCCTCCTCCCAGGAACCCTCCCAGGGCTGGTGAATCATTCCCTCCAGCCCCGCAGAGACGTGACTGTCATCTGCTGAAACATCTCCAGGCTCTCCAGCACGGGGGAAGATAAATACATTGGTATTTGATAGTTCAATTAGCACTAACAGCCATTTGAGATGCAAATACCAAAACCTGCAGCTTAAATGCCAGTAGTTTTCCTTTAGGAGGAGACAGCATTACTAATATTTCGAGCATGGAGAGGGCTGCATTCCCTGCCCGGCTTCAGTGGACTTTATGTTCCCCTGCTGAGAAAAAAAGCTTTTTTTTTTTTTTTTGTGCTCAAGCAAATCAAGAGCCAATTCATCGCTTGTTTTATCAACCTTACCCTTAAACTCTTTTTAATTTTTTTTTTTTGCTGCTATACCCTCTCTGTAAGTGCTCTGGGTGATGACTCAGGTGCTCAGGGTGCTATTTGAGAACAAAGCAGGTTGCTGAGGGCTGCCTTCTCACTTTCGGTGCAAGCTGGGGTCATCCCCGGTGATGCTGGAGCCTCGGGGGTTCTTCTCCTCGGGGATGTTGGCAGTGATCAGGCTGTGGGAATTGAACCACACGTGGCGCACTGGATGCCTGGAAAACAACCCAGAGCACGGGGTGAGCGGCCACCTGCACTGGACTCCCAAAATCCGAGCGCTGGGAAAGGAATGGCTTTGGAATAAACACGGAGCGACTGAAATCAGCGCCATCCCCGCGGCCAGAGGCTGGGAACCTGCACTCCTGGCTCCTCCAGCCTGGAGCACATCTCACATCTTCTATCCCCATCTAGTGGGCTCTTCCCAGAACACACGAGGAGGCCAGAAAATGCGGCTGGAAAGCTGGCAGAGCAGCGGCTGGGAGGGATGGATGCGGGCTGGGCTGGGCTGGGCTGGCTGCCCTAAGGACTGCAGCAGTCCCGGGAAGGGCAGGATGCCTCACAAGAAAAGGGGAAGGACACCCCACACACCTGCACTGAGCCGGTTTAGAAATGCACCATAAGGCAGAAGCTGAGCCATGGAGTGGGGAGGGACCCACAGGGATCGTGGATCCAGCTCCTGTCCCTGCCCAGACCCCCAACAACCCCACCCTGTCCATCCCTGGAGTGCTGCCCAAAGGCTCCTGGAGCTCTGGCAGCCTCGGGGCTGTGCCCATTCCCTGGGCAGCCTGGGCAGTGCCAGCACCTCTAGGGGAAGAGCCTTTCCTGATCTCCAGCCTGAGCTGTCCTGGCCCAGCTCCAGCATTCCCTGGGTGCTGTCCCTGTCCCAGGGCAGAGCTGGGAGCTGCCCTTGGGAGGAGCTGCAGCCCCTGGGGAGCTCTGCCCTCAGTCTCCTCTGCTCCAGCTGAACAATCCTGGTGCCCTCAGCCCCTCCAGACCCTTCCCCATCCTCGTGCCCCTCTTTGGAAACTCAAGTCAGGTGTTCACTCCTTTCCCTTCCACTGAGCCCAAAGCCAGCACCAGCACTCTGTGTTCGACCAGGAGCCACTTCTCTCCTCAGCTGAGGATGGCTCATCTCCACACCCCAAATGTGTCTCCTGTCACCTCCCTCAGCTCCTGCTCCTGTGTTCCATTCCTGGCAGGGGGCCAAAGGCAGGGATGACAGCACACACCTTATCTAGGAAAGCCTTTTGATTGAAGTGATCCCTCCTGATTACTCTATAGATTAAACACTGTTTTCCCCCTGTTTAATCTAATGGCTTCACTTGGAGTACATCCCCGAGCTCAGCCCTACCCTGCCTGCCCTCCTCCTGGAGCAGCACTAATGAACATGCCAAGGAGACAATCAATGGAATATTGTCCTTAATGCATCAGCCACATCACAACAGGCTTTATCATTCCCAGGGTCAACACACAAAGTGATACCTGCTATTAATCAATGACAACTCCAGCTTGAACTTCCCTGGCTGTAAATACCTCATCTAGCTCCTCTTTGGGGAAGATGCATTAAAAATAATAAAAAAAATAATCAGGATTTATCTGTTCATTTTATGGATATCACTCAGACTTACAAGGGGCTAAATCCTCAAGTCTTTATCTAGACAAAGCCGGGGA
Source organism: Chloebia gouldiae (assembly GCA_003676055.1). Classification (NCBI taxonomy): domain Eukaryota; kingdom Metazoa; phylum Chordata; class Aves; order Passeriformes; family Passeridae; genus Chloebia; species Chloebia gouldiae. The sequence continues at coordinate 1,518,350 of QUSF01000052.1, read as the reverse complement.
ATTGTGTTTTTATCAGGAAATCTTCACTTAGCTGTACGAAGTGCCAGCTCCAGAATGCTGATCTCTGCTTGTACTTTCAGTACTGTACTCCCTGTGCTCAGTACAAACTGATATTCCAGTTTTTAAATGAGTTTAAATGCTTTGATCCTCACCATTAAGGGAATGTGTGGATGAGGTGAACAGAAGCACAGGGATTGTGATGGATACACTGGATGGAGACAGCCAGAATCAGTCCCTCTCAGAACAGCCAGTCCAGAATGTCAAACCCAAGGTTCCACAACTAAACAGAGGTTGGGGATGGGGCAGGGAGAAGTCACTGACTGAACTTAATGGAAAATCCAGGGGGAACAACTTCTCTGCTCCCCAACACCAACTGGAACACTCAGCTAATGAGTAAAAAGGCCATGACACTGATGCCTCAGGGTTGGGCTTTTATATTTTCACATTCTGCGCTGCTTTAGTGTGTACTTCTGAGCTTCATATTTGGGGATGATAACCTCTCTTCACAGAGCAGGGAGACAAAACAATTCCTTCTCTAGCTGGGGACCAAATCTCAGGCCCAAGAGCACAAACAACGTGGGCTGAAGAGAGAAAAACAAGCAGGATGGGACTTCATGGACTAAAGCTGGAATTGGACATTTAACTGCAATACGCAAATGGAGCAGAATTTCTCAAAGTGAAGTCCTGGTGACCAGGGGTTTTGTGACCATTTTGGTTCATCTTGGGTGCAGCCATGGCTGGCATCTTGTGCTGCCCAAGGTGGATCCATTGAGGAGATCCTTTTAATAAATCCCTGCTTTATTCTTTAGCTCTGTCTAATCTCTGTTCTAGGTCAGCCCTCACAAGGCACCAACATCTGAAGGGCCCCCTCAGAAACACACAGGGCTCCGGGTGAGGTGACAAGCTGTCCCCAAACCACACAGAAGTCCCCCAAAGCTCTCTCACTGCCGCCTCCTCCTCCCAGCCCTGAGAGCCCAGGTTGCCCCAGCCCCGGTTACCTGGCGTGCATCTCCCAGAGCTTGGTGGCCATGCGCTGGTCCCACACGCACAGCAGGCCCTCCTCCCCTCCGCTGACCATCTTCCACTCGTCCATCTGCACGGCACACACGGCCAGCTGGTGGCCCTGCACGGAGCACACGGCCTGGCCACGCCGCAGGTCGAACACCCTCACCCTGGGGAGACAGGGAGCCATGAAACACGGGCAGACAGCTTCAGCTAATTCATCCACACCGGGCTGCACGGCCGGCCCCGAGAGTGGAGGTGAGCGGGGCTGCATCCAGCTGGGCACGGGCACCAGTGGTGTCCCTCAGGGCTCTGTGCTGGGCCAGCTCTGTTCAGTGTTTCTACTGATCACATGGATGAGGGGATTGAGTCTTTCATTAGCAAACTTCATAAGTGAAATAAATAAATAAATGTCATTAGTAAATTCACAGATGACACTAAGCTGGGAGTGTGTGTCCATCTGTTGGAAGGTAGGAGGGCTCTGCAGGGAGACCTGGTTGGATGCATGAGCGGAGTCCAGTAAGATTAAGTTAAACAAATCCTAGTGCCAAGTTCTGCATTTTAGCCACAATAACCCCCTGCAATGCCACAGGCTGGGGACATTGTGGCTGGACAGTGCCAAGGCAGAAAGGGACCTGGAGGCACTGATTGACATCTGACTGAACATGAGCCAGCAGTGTGCCCTGGTGGCCAAAAAGGCCAGTGGCTCTTGGCCTGTATCAGCAATGGTGTGGCCAGCAGAACTAGGGAGGTCATCCTTCCCCTGTACTTGGCACTGGTGAGGCCACACCTTGAGTGCTGTGTCCAGCTCTGGCCCCTCAGTTTGGGAGGGATGCTGAGATGCTCGAGCGCATCCAGAGGAGGCAACGAGGCTGGAGAGGAGCTGGGAACACAAACCCTGTGAGGAACGTCTGAGGGAGCTGGGGGTGCTCAGCCTGGAGAAAAGGAGACTCAGGGGTGACCTCATCACTCTCCACAGCTCCCTGAAAAGTGGTTGCAGTCAGGTGGGCTCAGTCTCTTTCTCCAAGCAGCACTGACAGAAACAGAGGACACAGTCTCAAGCTGTGTCAAGGGAAATACAGGATGGATTTAGGAAAAAGTTTTTCACAGAAAGAGTGATAAAGTTCTGGGATGGCTGCCCAGGGAGGTGGTGGAGTCACCATCCCTGGATGTGTTTAAAAAGAGACTGGATGTGGCATTGGGTGCCAGGGTTCAGTTGAGATGTTGAGGCTGGGTTGGACTCGATGATCTTGAAGGTCTCTTCCAACCCGGTCATTCTGTGAGTCTGTGAATTTTGTGGATATTTATTGAAGCACTGGACACATGGGGAGTAACCTCTCAAAGCCATGAGCAAAAAGTCACTAACTCCTGCTCTCTATTTATCCAAAAAAAGTTTTACCTATTCAGATTGTTTCTACGATGCTTTTTACATAAACATTAGCTCTCACCTGTCACCACTGAGTCAGAGATGAGGGCAGTCAGATGACAGTAGAAGGAAAAGTACAAAAAGCCTCATTTATTTCACCCTCTCTTCTTTTATAACTTAGTTTGCTACAGGTGGACCTGATTGGTCATCTAATCAATTTCACATGATTGGCTAATTAACAAGACACCCATTTGTAAACAATCTTATGAGGAAAACAGAAAAACAGATTATGAGAAAAACACCACCTGCAGGTTGTTTTCAATATTTGGCTATCATTTTTTATCTCCAGTTTCCTAAAACTTCTCAAGCCAATTCTGGGAAAACTTGTCTAGCTTCTGTCTCTCTGACCAGGCTGTCACATCCACACTTGCCCTGTATTGTAATTATCTGAATGTCCATTATGGCTGTGCAATTGTCCCCATTAATTGGGTCAGTGGGCTTCTGAAGAGGACAAGACATCTTCCTCATGCTAAACTCTTCACCTGTGTCAAGCTGGCAGGGCTCCTTGGCCTGCTGGTCACAGTCCAAACCTCCTCTCATTCTTAGAACCCAGTGGTATTTATGGTTTCTACACTCTTACAATACTCCATACATCATCTGTTATTCCCAACCTTGTTTCAGTTATTCAGTTAATTTCCTTGTTAAGTGCTATATGATCTTTGCTAACTACATTTCTAACTTAACCCCTTAATCCATTTAAGCTCTTAATTAAAATATATCTATTTTTCACTATCTTAGTTGCATTCTCAGCTCAACCCCCTGACTGATAAAGACAGCTCTGGACATGCAGACTGTGGGTTCTTGTGGAAGGGGCTGACAGCTGGTGTGTGAGCCAGAGTCAGCTGGAGAAGAGGGTGCTAAGAGTCCCTTAAAGGAATTCTATCCAGGGTCGTGGACATGGAAACTGAACAGAAGAAAAGAAAAACGAGGCGGCTGCAGTTGGCTGAAAGCAGCGGTGGAGACCACTCTGTGCCAGTGAGCACTGTGTGGATCTGTTGTGGCCAATGAATAAATGTAAACTTCCTGAGAAGGTGTAACAGACAGCATGCTGTTAAACTAAACAGAGAGAAGCCTTCTGAAATGCATGGTGCTCTTCTGGGGGTTGTGATGTCCCAACAGTGACAGGTTCTGACAGCACAAGGATTTGGGGTTATGAAAACACATCTGGGACAGCAGCAGTGCCACTGCTGCTCCACAGCTGGAAAATGAGTGAGGCACATCCTCCTCACCACTGAATTTTCACCCTGACTTCTGTCATCAAAGATCTTCAGGCAGATTTCTCCCACCACACAGGAACTTTCTGAGCCTTTGGAGGTTCTAGGACCTAAAGAGGGCTCTGGGGCCCAGCACGGGGAGGACCTGGAGCTGCTGCAGAGAGTCCAGAGAAGGAACCAGAGATGCTGCAAGGGCTGGAGCCCCTCTGCTCTGGAGCCAGACTGGGAGAGCTGGGGGTGCTCACCTGGAGAGGAGAAGGCTCCAGGGAGAACTCAGAGCCCCTTGCAGGGCCTAAAGGGGCTCCAGGAGAGCTGGAGAGGGACTGGGGACAAGGCATGGAGGGACAGGACACAGGGAATGGCTTCCCACTGCCAGAGGGCAGGGATGGATGGGATATTGGGAATTGGGAATTGTTCCCTGGGAGGGTGGGCAGGCCCTGGCACAGGGTGCCCAGAGCAGCTGTGGCTGCCCCTGGATCCCTGGCAGTGCCCAAGGCCAGGCTGGACACTGGGGCTGGAGCACCTGGGACAGTGGGAAGTGTCCCTGCCCATGGCACGGGATGGGCTTTAAGGTCCCTCCCAACACAAACCCATGTGTGATTCTATGAGTTATGATATAAAATAAAAGTGAAATTTGGAGAAAGCTCCTCTCTCTGTGCCTGAGGCATGACACACCCATTCTGGACACACTGCTAACCCATCCACTATGGACCAGGGGTGATAATATTACCAGCATCAAGGAAAGGATTATTATTGCAAATATTTCAGAGGAGATTTTATGTGTGGCAATTCAAAAGACAACACAGGGAATTACAGGTTCATACTCTCGACTTAATCACCAATATCCAAAGCAAGCACCCAGCAAATGCAACTGACTGTGGCCAGTTTTTAGGTACATCTGATTTTTGAATATTATTGACCACCCAGACAAAGCATTTTGAAGAGAAATAAAGTGAAGACTTAGCCAGAAGCAAAACTACAGACAAAGACCTTAGGATTCCATGCACTGGCACAAGGCCACAATATCAGTTAGAGCTAATGGTGTTAAGTTTTAAAGCCAGCTCATATCACAGAGGAGTGTGGGGTTTGAACCTTATTTATCAAGATTAAGAGATAAAGTAAAGTACATAAATAAACAAAAAATGCAGCAAGTGAGAACAGAAGGAAAGGGGAAATACTGATCTCAGGCTTGAGAAGAAGCCAGAGCAAGTTCCTCCAGCTGATGGCTATCAGGAACAAACCCATCAGGTACACATTAATTCCAGAAAAAGCCAAAACACACTTGTTCCAACACATTAACTGTACTTCATTCCATACCCCTGCTACGCTCCTAATGGTGCTGCAAGTCCTTCCTCTCCTATTCTCCAGCGGAGATTGCATCATATGATTTTACAAATAACACATTTCAGGGACTCAGAGACAAGGCAGCAGAGCAGGCCAGAGCTCCAGCAGAGCAGCCTCCATCTGACAAGGAGGAGAACACACTGGAGAAGGCTCCGTGTGCAACAGCCCGTCCCACAGCGTGAGGGGGCAAGGATTTCTCACTCCCCAGCCCCAGCAGAGAGGAGCTCTGGCTCCAGCCTGGGAGAGGACGGGGTGTTTGGAAGGGCTCACTCCTGGAGCTCTCCCCATTCTCCTGTCTGGGTTCTCCCAGCAACCAAAGATGCTCCTGTTTGGAAAGCACAGCTGGAAGCTGAGATCCGAGCGAGCCCTGCTCATCCCACGAGGAAGCACCCAGCTTTCAGGCAGGTGTCTGTGCTGGCACACCCCTGGGAGAGCCAGAGGCACACTTGGCTGCTCAGATGTGCCTTAAGGAAGGAAAGAAACAATGTTTTGTCAATCCCACGTGATGCTGTAACACAGAGCTGGCCCAGCACGTCCTGCCTGGACAGCTGGGCTCAGTGGGAGCACTTCGGACTCGTCCCAGCTCCAGGGAGGTGTTCTGGAGGCCAGGCTTGGCCCCTCCTGCCAGACTGCCTTGGGAGTGAGCTGCCTGGCCTTCAGGAGAGCATGGAACACGTTTGGATCCACACCTTTCTGCGTTTGCCATATGTTTGCTTTCCCAACGCTCCTCTCACCCCAGCTCCCACCAAGGAAAAGCAGGATCAGCACACGCTCCCTGCTAGGAGAGGGGGCCTCTTGCCAGAGCAAAGCACAGCTCAGGAATCAAATCAATCAGCAGTGCTTCAGCAGGAATTTCAGATGGAAAGACAGATTTTACAGGTCCTACCAAAACCATTTCGTGAGTATTACTTTTCAAAATCATGGTTTTGAGTAAAAGAAGGGCAGGTTCAGGTGAAATTGGGAAATGGCTGTATTTAATTCAAGCAGTAACTGCTCCCTCTGGCCAGCAGCAGCCTGAGCTCCCATGGCAAGGTCCCTCTTTCATAAACTCACTCCATAAGGTGCCATGGAGATTCCAGTCTCGCTCCACCTGTGGATGCCCAGCACCTTCCCGCAGCATAACAGGAGGATGTGACCTCTGAGATGCTCTGCTCCTGCCTCCTGGATGCCAAAATTATCTCCCCAGCTATTCATCCTTAACTCCTTGCTGTTCTAGTGACATACAACCCCCTGAACTCAGCCAGTGCTAAAGCTGAAAACCCCTAAAGCTTTCTGGAGGGGAAGGGCACAGACACCCACTCTGCTATAAAGGAGAGGGATATCAACTCCAGCTCCTCTCCTGTCATCGTGCAGGAGATCAAAACTGGAGGTAACTTTACTGAGGTGCTTTGGAAAATCAATTATCTGCTTTTAGAGGGAAAAAAACCTCCCAGGGATTCAATTCCACTTGTCAAACTTCAGCTATTTCCTTTATCCTCCTTGCTGAGAAAGTGTGAGGCTTGCTCACACTCCCTGTTCTCTGGGAAGGAAAAAAAAAAAAGCTGTTTGACAAAATAATCATTTTTGCAAGCTGCTGCACTGGCGGGACAGAGGTCTGGGATTTGGCAGAGGGAAGTGCCCGCCTTCCAATCTGATCCCAGCACCAGAGCAGAGCACCACCTGCAGCCTGGTGCCCAGTGTGGAAAGGAGGAGGGAAGGAAGCAGGAGCCATTAGAGACTGGCTCCTGGCCATCCCACATCTCCTTTGGTGCACTGGATCAGACCCCACAGACGACTCGCCAAAAAAAGGAAATCTAAAAATTGGACTCAAAGGGTCTTTTTAAGCACTTTAATCCTTTTGCACTGCCTGTTCCCAGTGTGGCCATTCCTGGCAGCAGACACTGAGCTGGGAAAATCCTACTCCCCAAGCCAAGGAGTTAAAGAGAAAGCTGCTAATCAGCTAAATAGAAGCTGGAATCTGTTCATATGAAAGTCTCTTTTTTTTCTCTGTCACCTGAGGGACGTGACAGTGTTCCGAAATACACTTTTGACATCGTTTGGCAGCCAGGCCCATCTCATCCTCCATGATTCATCCCTTAGGTTATTTTTTTAATATCAGAAAGTGAGCTTTTAAATGCCAAACTCATTTTGCGGGTGGCGGTGGGGAAGCAGAAGAGGTTCCAAGTGGTCTCGCTGGGCTGTGCACCAACTGCCTCCACCAAATGGCTCAGAAAGCTCCTCTTCCCATGGAGCTTCCCAGACAAAGCACACTGACAGCCACATCCAACTATTACCTAATAGTTTGTTCCTCAACTTCATGGAAACACAAGAGGAGAAAGCAATTCCAGCAGGGCCAGATGTAGGACAGGGAGCTGGAGGTGGGAGACTGGAGATGGGGATCACCTACCTTCTGTCCTTGTTGCCTGCCACCAGCATGTTGGGGGGGCTGCTGTGGAGGTTGATACATGAGAAGTCACCTATGGAGTTGCCCACCTTGGTCACACACTGGTTTGTTTCCAGGTTGTAAAGGAGGATCTGGCAGAGAGGGAATAAAACACCACATAAATTCTACAACAGGAATACTACAACAACGTTTTGCTGCTCCACAAAGCAGAGCTGTGACCACCAGAGGTGTTCTGCAGGACTTGTTTCTTGATGTGTAAAACAGAACCAAGAGACAGATGTACCCTGTGAAGAAAGGCAATGACACCCTCAGAAACAAGGAATTCAGGTTTCCCAGTGGGATCCAGCAACAAGCAGGGATGCACCTCCAGAATGGCCAGGCACAGCTCTCAGGCAAACCACACAGGTGAAATCTTTGGTGTTTCAGGAAAAGCAAAGGGTTTCCTCATCAATTTTAGTGTTTGAGAGAGCAGTAAAAGCAAACAGCACCAGCCCTGAGGAGGTTTGGACAGATGGACAGTGAGAGGCAGATCCAGTCAAGTGCAGCAGGAACTGCAGGGCAGAGCTGAGCACAGCCCTGCTGAGAGCCTGGGTGCCCTCTCACACACACACACACAGAAATGTCACATCTGAAGTGGCAGCTCAGATGGGAAAGGCAGAAAAACAACTCTGATTTTAGGCAGCATCTGAAATGATTCAACCAGAGCCTGGATGAGAAGCACGAGTTGTTCCCTGCCCGTTCCCACTCCTCTCCTCAATCAGTTTAATCACGTTTGCTGTCCTTCCTGTGGGGCAGATCAGATCTGCCTGGGCCTTTCAATTTAGGAGAACAAGTATTTTTAGAAATAGAAAAATGCACTGGTCAAAGCCCAGTGGAGCTCAGTGCTGCACCTGGCCTTATATAACTTCATAAACATGATTAAATTTCATGGTGAAGCTTGTTTAAATGAAAAGAAACCTTGTGACATGAGAAGAGTTAATGGCATTTAAAACATCAGAAAAACCCCACAGCTTCTATGGCAACATCAGCATGGCCATGCCAATGTCACATCAATATTCTTTACTTCTAATTTGCTGATTATAGCCACGTGAAGCTCAATAAATATTGCACTATCTGGATGTATTATTTCAACATTTGCCAGAACAGCAGCACTGATGCTGCCTGGCCTTTTATTTCCTATCTGCCCCATTTCAGAGATCTGAAAGGTGAATTAAGAGAGCAGAAGAGGATCACTTTGTGATGGAGGCCTTTGGGCAACCAAAGTGCAGCTTTAAAGATCTCAACAAACAGGGCAAAGAGAGACAGAATTTGCAGGTTTCCTCCACCTGCCGTTCTCCCAGGCAAATTCAGACATATGTCACTTCCCTATTAGGATTGACACATCCAACTTCCTTAGGTGTTCCTAAGATTTATCATCTCCCAATTAATTCTTTGTGGAGCCGTCTCAAAAAACATTACATTTTTCATCCTTAAGACCAATGAAAACAAAGCAAGGATGACCTTTGTTAGAAAACCTAGGACATGAAAGTTAAATTTAAATAAAAATTAATTTAAACTTCCACTCCAAGGAAAAAGCTGCTACAAACTTCATGGAAATGGTAGTGTTTGAGGTAAAAACCAGTTTACAGCCTGTTCTCACTTCAGCCCAGCTCCCAACAGCTCAGTAACCAAACCCACAGATAATGATGTTCTGGCAAAGGCACCTCAAAGGGCTCTCAGTGCAAAGGAAATTAATATCTGAGCCTGGCAACCCAAAGTTCTCCTTGGAAAGTTTGGAACAAAAGACAAAGACAATAAACTGCTGAATTCAGCTTAAGAAAGAATGGACAGGGTCAGGAGCAATGCATTCCAGCTCCCAGTTGGGCCCTTCCCAGCTGGATGTTAAAACTCCAGAGGGGAGAGGGCCAAAAGCTGCTTTCTTAAAAGTCCCCTGGGGCTGATACTTGCAGTGAACATCCATAAACTATTAATTTATCTAAATGACCAGAGCTCCCATCTCTGCTATAAACATACTTGAACATCCAGCCATGGCCATGAAAGGCTGGAATGAAAAATTGCTTCCATGGAGCACTGGAAGATTCCCATGTAATGTTTTCCATGCTACATTTGCTCTGCCTCCAGCCCTGTGGCAAAGCTCACAGGTAACAGCAGCTGGAAAAAAGACTTATTTCTCCTCACATAACTTGTAGGTGGCCAGCAATTTGAAGTGGCTGCATCTAAGAATCTGTAAAAAAAAATAAGGGTTCACACCCACAGAAATGGAAGAAAAGTTTCCATTAGGAAGCTTCCATATCACCTTCTCCTATCCCCTTCAATTCCTTCTCATACCCATATCTATTCCTTTAAAGATTGTTCATTTTAACCAGCAATAACAAGATTGATGATTAAAATAAAATTTCTTTTTAATTTTATCATGTCTAAATGTCTTTCTAACCAATTAGTCCCATCATTGGAAGAGTCTCTGTGATTTTCACTATCCAGGTTTTGCCTATCTCGAAATTCAACCTGTCTTGGAGCAGTTCCATGACCTGCAAATTAATTTCAAACCCTTATCCTGACCAATTGATAAGTAAAGGAGCTAAAAGCATTCAGAATGCTTAAGTCTGAATAATAATTTCCTGGAGACAGGGATTTAAAAGCACACTGATGACAATTCTGAAGTTGCTGGAACACCTCTGATGAGCTCTCCTGCAATATCCCAAGGCAAGAAGGATTTTCCTTACAAAGGCCAAGGAGAGGGAATGGAAATACCTGGTCAACAGGGACTTGAAATAAGGGCCTGTGTGTTAAAGGGCAGATAAAGCATAAGATCTCTGGGAGGTTTATAATCCTATAATGCACACTGCAAAGGGATTACCCTTTTAAAGGTATTTATAATCCTATAATGGACACCCAAGCCCAGTGACCTAATAGGTACCGAACTGAGAGAAGTGAACCAGGAGCATTTGGGTGTGAAATGAAGAACCCTGGGATAACACACTAATGAGCAGCCCTGGCCCCTCTGGGACCTCAGGGAAGAAAAGCATTAAAAACCCCGTGCAGGCAGCACTGGGATCCAACACCCCAAATAAAAAGTGTCACCTATTAACATTGGCCAAATGAAAAGTCCAAGTTGTTGGCCAAGAGCCAGGCAATCTCCCTGAATGCTTAATAATTCAACAAGCCAGGAATAGCCAGAGCACCTCCAGCATTCTGTTTAGTTAAAGACCACAGAGATTAGCAAACACATTATCCATCTCCGAGGCGATCCTTTCCCTGTTACAAGTCCCTTAACGACCTTTACCATCCCTCCTTCTCTCTCCCTCTCTTTTAATAAGGCTGAGCAAATGGGACTTCATTTCAGCCCACTGCCACAGACTGGGGGTATTAATTATTCATGCCCATAGTCTCCCCTTTGTTAAGGCAGTGCATTAGACTAATTCCCCTCTTTACTGGGTGACTTGGGCACGGCTCAGCCTGTGGCTGCTCCTCCGGGAGGGACACGCCGGGAACTCGGCAAACGCACGAGCCCAGGCACAGGAAAAAAGGCAAAGTTACTGTTCTGCACAGAACTGCAGAGTGCTGGGGACAGGGAACTCTCTTTAAATGCTGTCCAAGAACTGGTGAAAGATGCCTGAAACGAATTCCCAAAGAATTAAAGGCTCTGGAGCCAGAAGAACTGAGCTGTGAGCTTTGTTACATCTCACTGCTAAGTGAGGTCAAGCGTGGTCGATGCACTCTGCTTGAGACACTTCCAAGAAAAACCAAGGAACTGAAGGAAATGCTGCTGATGGAACTCTTCCATGCGTGGCCAAAACCCCAGCAGGTGTTTTGGGATGCTGTGTTGTTGGAGATGTCTTTTTTGGACAGAACATTAAAACAACAAATCCCTGAGCACTTGTTATCAAAGAGCCTGTGGTACTTTCAACAAGAGCTGGGGTGTCCATCCCACTGTCCTGGATGGCAGCCAGCACACGCCTGCTCTGGGAAGAGCTGCCTTCCCTTTCCCTTTCCCTTTCCCTCTCCCTTCCCAGCCCATTCCTGCCTCCTGTCCACAGAGAGGGGCAGCTGGAGACTGAGCTGTGTCTCAGAACTGGCTGAATCCCTCTGTGTGTTGGTTCTTATTATTCTTATTCTCTGAATTTGGGTCTTATTTAGATGCAGTATTGGAGGGAGGATCATAAATATCAGCAAAAAGCACATTGTAAAACCACATTCAAACCCTACATCCTTCTCCTCATTGAACAGCACACAAGATCCATTACAGAAGCACTTTTTCAGAAAGAACCATCCAGGATTGAGGTTTCTGTCATTTCAAGAAAAACAGAACCACCCTGAGTTGCTCAGAGTGGCAGAGGATCAAGCAGCAAGCCTGAGAATAGAATTTACATTTATTTTCAGATTATGTTTCTCCCCTTTGCTTCTGTCCAGCCCTCTGCCAACTGGAAAAAACATTGCCTGAATACACACAAATATTGCCAATGAAAAAGGGGTTGTGAAATTCCAAATCCACCATAAATAAAAAGGGATCTGGTTTCTGCTCAGGTCAAACCCATCCAATCCAGAGGGTACCTACAAAAGCAGGAATATGCATTTGTGGGGAACTCATCAAATTAAACACAACATATGGTACACACTGCCGCAAGTTTGGATTTTATGTCTAAAGTGATGTGGAAAACAAGAATATTTTTAAAGTTTACAAGCCCCAGGGGCACAGTTTCCCAGTGCAAATGTATTGGATTGCCTACTGTAAATATGGCACATAACACTGCAACAACAACAAAAACAATCTGACTGTTAACAAATGCAAGGTCAGCATGCTGATACTTGTGCACACAGATAAGTGTTCTGGCTCCATAAATTTCAAGATGAGCTAAGATTTAAAAGGAGTAGCTGAAGGAGACAGATAGACAATCAGAGAGGAAGAAAAAGAGTAAATCAAACACAAAGCAGCCAGTTAAAAAAATAAATAAATAAAAAAGCAGTTAATATCCATGAATAATGGATGTTTGATTTAAAAGCAGTTTACTCCAATATGATGTAATTTTTGACAATCAGCCAGAGAGACTATTTTTCAAGTTCTTGCCAGATATAAGTCATTGTGGGGAGCTGGAAACTCGAGTGCTTCTCTGAGCATGTGGAAAATTGACTTTCATGCCATCCTAAAGGTGACTTTTCCTGGCAGACACATGCGCCGGGCAATGCCTGAAAACCCAAAAGCAGCACAGCTCCCAGCAAATCCAGCTTGAAAAGCAGCTCCCTGCTCCTCCCCATCCAACACCTGCTGCACAAGTCACACACAGAGCTAAAGACAAGTGGAGTTTGCTTTTCCCTTTGAAGTTTCTCTGTGCCTGGAGTTGCAGAGTGAGGCTTCAGGCTGGTGGCAAGAAGGGGAGCCAAGAGCTGTGCTGGCGCTGCCAACGCACCTGCAGCCCTGGGCACTGCCAGCCCCCGGGGCTCTGCCAGCCTGGGATGGGCTGGGATGTGGGCAGATGTCTGCTAGGACTGCAATGGGGTCACCAGGCTCGTTTGACTCGTGGCTGGAGCCTGGGCTAAGAGCTCCAGGGCCCGTGGGGAGGATGTGTGTTTACCCACCGAACCACCCACACACTCAAAAAACCCTTCTGGCCCAAGGAGAGGTGTTCCCTAACCTGAGGGAAACCTTCTCCCATGGAGAAGGAGGCAATAAATTAATTAAATCCCTTGGTTTCATCACCTGGAATATCCATGGCACATCCTAGCAGCTGTATTTTCCAAACCTGAGGCACCCACCTCGGCCATCGTGCCAATTTTGAGGCACTCACACTATAGCACAAACAGGGGGGGGAAAAGCAGAGTGTCCTTAATGTCAGCCAATAGAAAGGGATGGGTTTATTTATTATTTATTTAGTTTTTTATTTATTTCAACTTACAAAATTATTCCTGGTCATTTAGAGCGTTTGATCAAGAAATCATGCAAAATTTAGACAAAGAAAAGTTCTGGACTCTCTGCTGGTCTCTTTTTCTTGTAATAGTTCCGTTCCTCAGAGAGCTCTGCCTCTCTGACATGGTACCAAAGAACTTATACAGAAAAAGGTATTAAAAACACCTTTCAACACCTCCAAAGATCTGCTAACACCCTGCAGTCCTGCAGCTCCTCAAAGAGAGACATTTGGGCAAGTTCCATCTGTTCAGACATACCAGCAAGCCCTGCCCTTCTACTTGCTATGAAAACAAGAGCTCATAAAGATTAATCTGTTGAAAATTGAGTTCTTTACAAGGGTCATGGAGGCCAACAGAAGAGAAAAAGCCCACATTTTTTAAACAAGAAAAACTGAGATTAAAAAAATGGAAGTCTTTGGAGCTCCATGAAAACTGGAGACATTTGACACCAGAAAAGACAATGCAGTTTCTCAGTTAGAAGGACTTTAGTTAAAGTAAGGTGCAAACAAGGTGTAAAAGCTCACATAAAGGAGCCATGAATTAAATATATAATCAAAAAATGACTGTAAAGTATGAAATTCAATTTCAAGGAGTATTTACTGTTGTCCAGAGCAGCTGTGGCTGCCCCTGGATCCCTGGCAGTGTCCAAGGCCAGGCTGGATGGGGCTTGGAGCAGCCTGGGATAGTGGAAGGTGCCCCTGCCATGGCAGGGGTGGCACTGGATGGGCTTTAAGATCCCTTCCAACCATTCAGGGATTCTATTATTTAAATTTTTTTTTTCACTCACTATCACTACTTAATTCCACTGGATACACTCACATTTCCGAGCAGCTGAAGAATTCCATGGAAAAACGAAATCCAGGAGCACACCCAGGCAGTGTTTCAATGGCTGATGAGAGGAGCCAGGTGAGGTTGAACACCTTTCCTCAAGCACAAGCCAATCAGCAGCTCCAAAGAGCTGCAAAATCAACAGCATGAACAAGCAGCACCCAAGAGAGCTGATCTCAGCACATGCAGCCTGCTGCCTCGGAGCTGGAAGCTGTAGAATCATCCCTTCCCTCCCCTCTTCCCCATCCAACAGCCCTGGAGTCAGGCTCACATATGTGCACAAAGCAACCAAAGCCACACCTGAACTGTGCCTGACAATATCTGTAATCAAAATCCTCATGCATGCTGTATGAAACTTCTTTGGTAGAAAAAACACCAAATCCTCCTTTGTTCATTTGTCTCATATCCCCAAGAACTGCTGAACATGTTAAAATTTTTGAACAGAATTTGAAATACAGGAGAAAGTTGTGTTTTAGGATTTTTCCCCTCATCTCAGGAGAACAAACACATCTAAATTTCACAGAAATAATCCACAAAGCTCACCTGAGCTATAGTAGGAGACCAGACTTACCTGACAGCAGATTCAGGGAAGGTTATAAAGGCACCAGCTATGAGAAAAGCTCCAGATTGCATCAGAAACCAGATGAACTCAAGCCTAACATTTATCCTGCTGCCTCGTTATGAAGTTTAGATCCTGACACAAAGAGGACCAAAGCCAGTCTGTGGATTTAATCTCCCCCATGGTGTTTAAACCCAAAGTTCCCACAGGTGAATGCCCAGCCTTGGTGGTGCTGCAGCAGCTCTGTGACCAAGGAGCTCCCAGCTGCCTGACACAGGGAATGTGTCACTGGCCTGACATCATCCCTCAAGGAATGTCCCCTAGATGCCCTGGGAATAAGGATTTCCCCCATGGATCATTATCTAGGCTAGGTAATTAGCCCTAGACAAGCCTAGATGAGAACACAGATCTCAGAATTTGGACTTAAAGAGATTTCATGTTGAGTTAACAGAGCTGAAACAACAAAATCTTTCATAGCTTTACTTCAAAAAAGAGTTCCAGAATCACTAAAGCAGAAGAACTTTCAAGAAACAGCATCATATTTAGGTTGTCTGGTGCTACTAAAGTGCAAGCTGAACTTCTCAGGGATGAAGCACTTCTGTTCTCCCCTCCCTCCTGTATGGGTGTCTCTCATCTGACAGGAGCCAAGTCTAGGCCACGGATTTGATGTTTTCCTCCTCTCCAACATAAAAGTTCCCACAAAATTTATGCCTCAGATCTCAGCTCTGCTGTCAAACGTGGCTAAAATTAGAAAATGATTAAAAATAAAAAAAGAGAGAGAGAGAGAGGGAGGAAAAAGATGGTTTCCCTAAGTGTTTTCATCAGGAAGCAGGTTACTAGGCAGGGATTGCCAGAAGGAAAATAATAACCCGGAGGAAAACAAAGAAAAGCCCAAAGTGGGGAGGAACACAGGCAGCAGCCAACGGGGCTGGAACCCTGCAGGATTCCATCTCCAGGCCGGGGAGCTCTCCCAAAGCCACAGTGTCACCGTGTGCCCAGCGCAGTCAGCCGCTGCAGAGTCCCTTCACGTCTGCGCGGGGCCGCTCATTACCATAACAGACATCAGTAATTAATTTCCGGCGTGATGTCAGCTGCAGCAGCAGTGCCAAGGCAGTGTCCTTGTCACACCCCCCGGCCGTCTGGGCCCATGCCCTGATTAGGATGCACCAGGCTTAAAACAACCTGCCAGCAAGAGCCAGGGAGCTCAGGACTGCATTAGGAAAGATGTCCGGCTTTGCTGAGTGCCATTCGGGGCCTAGGGAGGCTTCTCTGTTCTTCATGAGGCACAGAAGTGATCACTGGGGTAGTGCCCCCAAATGAGGCAATTTTACCTCCTGACCTCCCACCTCTGGATTAGGACAGCAAAGGAATGAATAAAGACAGCACAGCTCGCAGCATCTCAGCCCTCGAGGCATTTGTGGTGAACGGGGGTTTTAAGGGGAATGAAATGCAGCTGGACACGTTTATCCTTTACAGAGGAAATCCTAAATAAAGCTTTCCCATTCCAGTCACTTGCCAAGGGAAATCCTGCATTTTTACACTCCAGACCACAGTGGCCTGCAGTGCGTGCTCCACTCCTGCTCCCTTCTCCAGCTGCCTGAAGCCTCCTCCTTCCCTCACTGCTGCCAGCTCAGTGTAACACAAAAATGGAATGAAACCAGGGCATGGAAAAGGGAGGCAAGGTGCAGGAAAGAGACAGGAACTCTTCCCAAGGCAACTGGGAACACCAAAATCTCTTCACAGTTTGGCCAAATACTCAAGATCACAGCACAAAAAGCACTCTCCTCCTAAGGGTGCTCATTTGCCTGACACTGCTCAGGATCCCTCACCAGGGAGGCTGAGGGATGGTTTGGGATTTTGGGCTCTTTACTGGGGATTTTAGATGGGTTTTTTGAGATGAGTTTTCCCTGAGGCCATTCATGCAGCACAGACTGAGCTGGGCCTTGCTGAGGAGCAGAGGCTGCAAAGTGAACCCAGCTGACTGAATATCAGATTATGCTTTTTTCTGACCTAGAGATGGGGCAACTGAGAGGTGTTTTAAAAACTTCTATTCCATTTTTAGTCTCATGTGGAGGGTGAGACAATACAGGTATTATAATTTACACTATCATAATTAGAAGCTAATTATTTCTTAATTACAATACAGAATAAGTGGTTTTTTACTTATTTTTACCACACTATGCTGTAAATGTCTTAAAACTAATAATCTAAAATTACTCTTCATAAGTCTTACTACAATATATTTTTCATAATTATATTTCTCTAAAGTATCTTATTTATCAAACCATCCTTTGAAACTTGTTTCTAGTTCTATTTCTGTCTCAACACTATCTTATTTCATAATGTTTCTAAGTCAATATTTCCTACCTCAAAGTTTACATACAGATACATGCTATGTAAACCTTGTGTCAAGCTTTAAAAATTCTCTACAAATTCATTTCCCACAGCTGAACAGTAATTCCTCACTTCAGCCCACAGAAGAACAAAAAGCAGCATCAGATTATTGCATTGAATTGTCTTTACTCTCAAAAGCTGGAGCAGGGAAAGAAGTCCTCAGCATGAACTCTTTTTTCCTTAATTACAAAGGTATAAAAATCTTCTCAGAAAATAATTACAATACCTGGTTGGGCTCATTCAATAACCATCCAAAGGTTTTGATGCCAAAGGCTGCCTCATGAGCAGCCACATCGAGGCAGGTGACAGGCTGACCATAGACAGAGTGGAGAATTCTGCCAGGATCTTCTGCTTTCAGGAGATAGACAATGTCCTCTGCAGCTGCCACTGCCACTGGGCTCCCTGTGACATCTGGAACCAGATTAAGGAAGTTGACCTAAAAAGAGCAGACTTTTTATTTTATTTTTTAAATTTTAATTTATTCTAATACAGTCAAAAATTCTTTTGCATCACTAATGCCACATGCTGAACTGAACAAACTACTAGTGTGTCCTGGATCATCCCAGTTATAGATTAATTCCACACAAAGACCAAGCATCAAGCTTATTTCTGAACTGTAAGACTGACTTAGCTTTGGAGGGGGGATTCACCAGGAGTGGTTTAAATCACTTCACACCCTTTAACTGCACAGCTTCCTCCTACAGGAGAGAGGCTGCAAGACTCAATTATTCCTACACACTTCCTTCCCCTTTCAAACAAATGCTGATACTCTGAGACAAAACAAAACTTCAGAAAACGAGTTTTAATTACAACTCTCAAAACTTCAGTGACAGAAGGTGCAACCTAAAGAAGCTGCATGAGTAGTTACAGCTTCACAAGTGACACTATTAGGCTGCCTGCAATATCCTGCCTCAGAATTAATCAGATAGTGTGGATCTGGAATGAGACCTGGAGTTTCAGCTCCAATTCTATGCGAGAAAACTGATTTACAAAATGAGCCAGCTTAGTTTACTGTTGACAAAAAAAAAAAAATTAAACCCAGCCAACCTCCTGCACCATATGGACTTGTGTTCATTTTCACTCCTAGCTTAAGCCAGAAGTTCACCCTTGCTCTTCAGGGATGGAAGACTCACCCCTTGGCCTGCTCCAAAGTCAGAGCCTCGAGCTGGTAATGCCCTGATCTAGTTCAGGCTTTTTAAAGAATCATCCTAATCCTACTAACAATAATTAGTGGATCAGGAGTGTGGATAGTCTCTGTTCAGTCAGAGAGAAAAAGAGAAAGATTTCTGCCAGGCTAAGCCTGGGAAAAAGTCCGAGAAGAACGTAAACAATCCATTATCTCGCTTTCCGTTCATATTGTTTATAGGTATGTTCTACCACACTGACCTAAGTCCAGTGTACCAATCAGGTGAAATGTTTTTACTTTAAGAGCAATGGAATTAATGTTCAGGATGTTCTCTATAAAAGAGAGAGGTGCTTTTGAACAAACACTCAGTTTGCCTTCTGAAATCGTGGAGTCATTTTGCCCATCCCTCGCTCAACAGCGTCACAGGAGCTCCTTGAAGGAAGCAGAGCAGCCTAGAGACTCACCAGTTTCTGGATTTCAAAGGTTCCTGGGGTTTGCCAGAATCCTCTGTCGTCGGGGCTCTCCAGCCTGACCTGGAAGCCGGAGGCCGTGGCCACCGTGGCGCCGCCCGGGGCCAGCGCCAGGGCCTGGATGTGCTGGTTGTGCTGGAAGTGATGGATGGGCTCCTGCCCCAGCAGCAGGCTCCAAACACTGACAGTGCCTGCACAGGGGAAATGGGCACTGGGGTTAGCTCAGCCTCTGACACAGCCTTCACCCAGCGGTTAAACAGCTGCAAAGCCAGCTGGTGGAACAAAGGAATGTGCAGGGAAGAGATGGGGGCAGGACACCTGAACTTCAAAGTGCTGTGGTTCCTCTGGCCATGGGTTCACAGGAGAATTTATGTGCCCTGGCCTGAAGTTGAAGGAGGGGATGTATAGATGGGATACTGGGAAAGGATTCCTCCCTCGGAGGGTGGGGACAGGGTGCCCAGAGAAGCTGTGGCTGCCCCTGGATCCCTGGAAGTGTCCAAGGCCAGGATGGACAGAGCTTGGAGCAAGCTGGGATAGTGGAAGGTGTCCCTGGCCATGGCAGAGGGGGATGGGATGAGCTTTAAGGTCCCTTCCAACTCAAATCCATCTGTGATTGTGTGATTCCAGGCTCTATTGCTCTGTACCTAATTCCTAATTTCTCACTGTCCAATAACATTAGCAGCTACCTTGAGGAAGACTCTTTGACTTCTCTCACATTTCCATGTTTGGAGATCAGATGTCAACAGACACCTGAAATTTTATTCTATTATAGAGAGGCCCTCAATTACCCCAAACCAGTGAGGAAGAACCCACACTCCAATTCTAAGTCACTTTGCTGCACAATTCACAGAATCACAGAATATCCTGAGCAGGAAGGGACCCA
Source organism: Chloebia gouldiae (assembly GCA_003676055.1). Classification (NCBI taxonomy): domain Eukaryota; kingdom Metazoa; phylum Chordata; class Aves; order Passeriformes; family Passeridae; genus Chloebia; species Chloebia gouldiae. Next base: position 1,498,820 of record QUSF01000052.1, on the reverse strand, counting down.
CAGGATCATCCAGTCCCACTCCTGTCTCTGCCCAGACCCCCAACAAGCCCACCCTGTCCATCCCTGGAGCGCTGTCCAAAGGCTCCTGGAGCTCTGGCAGCCTCGGGGCCGTGCCCATTCCCTGGGCAGCCTGGGCAGTGCCAGCACCTCTCGGGGAAGAACCTTTCCCTGATCTCCACCTAAACCTCCTGACACAGCTCCATTCCCTGGTCACCACAGAGAAAAGCTAAACATTGCAAATCCTACAAAATAAAGAAGTGTAAGTCAAAAGAAAACATATTTGTAATTCTATTTTTGCCAGCCTGGCTCCCCAGCTCTCTATTTAAAAGCATCATAATCTGAGTAAGAGCAACCTGAGGCAATCAGGAGGGAACAGAAGGGAATTGGAGCCTTCTGGGCCACCTTTGCACTGAACTGAGAAGCAATCTTCCAGCGTGACAGGCAGGGCTGGAGAAGCCTCCCTTGCAGAGGGGCACGTTAATGATGAAATGATTAATGGCAGCTCTTCCTTCAGAAGGAGACATAAAAGCCCTGACAGACAGCTGTGGATGGGCACCACTGCCAGTTTGCAAACACTCCTCCCTAGTCCCAGAGGAGGTGAAGCAAGAGTGTGGTAATGAAACTGCACATAGTGAAATGGTAGCTAAATGAGTTTAAATTGATTTATGGTAGCTTTTGTAAAGATTATTTGGTATCTGGAAAGTGCTACCGATGTGAAATAATGCAGATAATCCTTAAGATCCCTGTCTAATGGCACTCCCACTGAATATTTATATTCCTCACCATGGGAATGAGTACCATAATGGGGACCATTTTTGTTTTATTAGGGATGAATATTTAAATTAATCTGCTATTTGCCTAAACAATTAGCCGCCCCTGTTTGTTTACACAAAGCCAAAACTGCAATTAGGCTTCCATCAGAAAGATAAGTCCCGACTAAAACTGTCCCAACGGAGTCGTAAGGGCTCAGAGCAGAACTTCCCAAAATTACTTCTTAGCATAATGGTAATTATGTTAATTGCTTAAAAGGTAAATAACTGCTGAACTGGGTTTGCAAAACAGACTGGTTGCACAGAGTTCAAACCAGTTAACAAATCCAAGAGGGCAGCACAGGCTGCACCCCCTGCAGGGCTGAGCTGAGGCAAAGCAACGGGATGGGGAGGTCTTACCTCCAGGAGAGATGATTCAGCCAGGCAAAAAACCCCATCACTGATAAAGTGGTATCAGATACAGGGAGTCAGAACTGGACTTTTGTGTCAGACAGTGGATTTGGCTGCCAGGCTCCTCCAAGCAGGAGGATTTTCAGTTTTTGTTCAGCAGAAAATGTATCCCAATTAAAGACCAGGTTCATGAAGGGGAAAAGGGAAGCTGATGTGCTTTCAGTGAAGCCTTTTGTTTACATATCCCTGTGATGAACAATCCACTGGGTTTAACAGTGTCTAAATGGATGAAAGTTCTCAAAAAATAAAAAAAAAATTCTGACCACAGGAGCAAACCAAGAAACCCAGAGCTCAGGGCTCTGCTCTCTAATTTTGGGCAACAAGACACTTCTTCTTCATCTTCTTCTTCTTCTTATTATTATTATTATCATCATCATCATCATTATTATTATCATCATCATTATTATTATCATTATCATTATTATTACATCTCAAACATGACAAAATCTGTCCAAAATAAAAAATTTTAACCAGGCAAACACAGGGTGTACAAACACAGATATGTGCAATATATTGCCCATATCATGATGCATGATATGGGCAATATATTCCTGGTAATCTAAAAGAGAAGTAACTTGTAAGGTCACAAATTCACATATGATGAAGGAGCACAAAGTAAAGAGTCATGAGGAGAATTCAGAGAATATTCTGAGTGTAAAGGGACCCACAAGGATCAGGACAGAAGGAAAACAGAAAAGCAAACACTCCACTGGATTTATAAATGGGTAAAGCTGCTACGAGGGCTAAAAGTGCTGCTCAGAACATTTCACTGCAGAAACAACAAAAGGTATTTATGGGTGTGCAAGTCCTTGCAGCAGTCAATCACATTTGGGTAAGAGCAAAAATCCCACACCATTCCAGTTCAGGTTATTAGTGTAGTACTAAAAAAAAAATCAGGCTAAGATTTAGCAGTGCAGATGAGATCACTGCTCTCCACAGTCTGTCTTCCTGCCTCCAGCACTGCCCAGCACCTCATTTCCACAGCAATTTCTCTGCTGAGGTGAAGTTAAGGTTGCAGCCATAAGTTATCTTTTTTATTTTTTCAATACTGAAATCTTACTAAGTGTTAGAAGGTCATGAAATTAAAATTATAAGCAGTGGTTTCACAGCACGCTAATATCTGCACCTAATTGTGATTATTCCAACCGAACTCTAACAATACCTCCCCACAATTATTTAGAAATATGAGCAAGTCATCATGGCTCATGAAAAGAAGTGCAAGAAGCTGCTGCTGGTGGTGTAATGCTGACATTCAATGTGACAATCACTGCACCAGCCTCATATCCCCCTTTGCCCCAGATTTGACAAAAAATTCAACTCCCAGCACAATATCTTTCTGAATTGTGGCCTGATGAAAGGTCCATTTATTGCCATTCATTCCAGACTGGAAAATACTTGGATAGAACCTTGAGCACGAGGCTGTTGTGTCTCAGAGAGTGCAGTGCTGCTCCTGACTGAACTCCAGATTTCAAGAGCATCACCAGCCCTGCACAGCCCTTGCTGTGTCAAAGGTGGGAGGCTGGAGCCTCCTCTCTCTCCATCAGCAGTGCTGGCAGCACAAAAAGCATCCTGCTAAAGCAGCTGTTACATCTGTTTTCACACAGGTTTTTCTCTGCTATTACAAGCAACGTGTTTGCTACAAAATTAAACAAACCCAAGTATCTTTTTTCCTTTAAAATCCCCTAATCCTCCAACAGGGCAAGGCAGCAGAAGCACAGAGCAAACAGTGCTAAATCTGATTTGTAAATATTACCCTGGCTGTGTCTGGCAGTGTCACACAGCCTGTCTGAGCCCCTCCTGAGCTGGGCACAGCACAGGGCGCTGCCCGCCTGAGCTGCCTGCTGGGGGAGCTCAGGGTGGGAGGGCTGCATGTGGGTGTGGAAGATGCCAGCTCGGATCCTAAAGATCCTTTGCATCAGCTCTTCCACATTAAAACCAGCATTTACTGTCAGCTGGTGGCTGCTGCCAGCTTTGGAAGAAATGTAAAGCAATCTACATGTGCATAATCTGAAAAAAAAAAATTAACACCCCAGAATTTTGTCTGTCCTGGAGCAGGGAATCCAAATGTGCTCATGGTTTACATGCTCATTCTCCTCAGCTTCTAAACACCATGGCCTGGGAAAGCCAGAAGGTGCTGAATTCACATAATCTCCATGGTGCTTGTCCTGTTTCAGAGTTGTGGTCTTGCCATCTTGATTTAAACAAAGTAAAGCTCCATTTCACCTTTTGAAAACCCTTGGACTTGATGATCCTTGTGGGTCCCTTCTAACTCAGGCTTCTTACAGGTGCTTTTTTTTTACTCCAAAGTGGGAACATTAATTTATTTCCTTATACTTTTTAGCTATATCATATCTCTATGAAGCACAAGCAGTATAAGAAAAGCATGGGTGGAATGAGCACCAGCCTGAAGTATCAAAACTTGTTGCTGTGAATTTTGAGTTTTTCCCAAAAACATTTCTAGTTGAAGGAGCCAATTTAACCTTAGCAGATACTTGAAGTTCATTCACCAACATTTTACATTTTATTTTCACTTCCAGCAGGTCCTGAGAGTATAAAGAGTGAGAGATCAGACCTCAGCCACAAGAACCTTTCCCTCACCTACCATTAGCACACCAGTTCCCACCAAATGTTCCCGCATTTTACCTCCACCACCCTTCTTCCAGGGATTTCCACACAACACCGTCCCTAGACAGTCCCTCAGAGAAGGCACAGAGCCTGTTTCATTCCCAGTGTGGGGAATGGGATGACAGGGATGGGAAATCACCCTACACTCACCCAAACCAAGAGATCTGCACCCACAGCCACCAATGGGAATAAACATCCCAGCCCCTGCTCCTGCAGTTTTCTTCTGACAATTTTTCCTTCACTCCAGCCAGCCTGGAATGCTCCTGCTCTCTTGGAGCATGTCCTGGCACTCAGGGAAAGGCACCAAACCCATCCACTCTGCAAAGAGGGTACAGAAGGGACAAGACCCCCAAGCAGCTTTAGGGGCATCAGAAAGGACAGGAGCACGGAATTCCAAAAAGCAGCACTGCCAAAATTCCCCTCCTGTAGCCTGCAGCACCTCTGATCCCTGCAGCAAGCACCCTCCTCTGCATCCTCTGCAGCTTGGGAAGGGCCACCAGCTCCTCACAGTGGGCCTGAGGGGGTCCAAGCAGGGCAGCAGGGCTGTGTTCCCCACCGTGCCTGCAGCAGGGTGGCCGTGGCATTTTGAGGACAGCAGGACGAAGTTGTGTTCTCCTGTTGCTGCACATTGTTTTCCAGTCAAACCATGCAACTCCAGAGCGCAGGGGGGAGAGGGATGGCTGAAGTAGACTGCTGTTTCCCAAAAGCTGTGGCTCCCAGCCAAAGGCAGGCAAGCATGGAGCAGATGGAGTCCTGGCAAGGCCTCTCCTGTCCCTGCATTAGCAGCATCTGCTCATTACCCAGAACCCTCGCCTGCTTTATCTAATGCTCCAGGAAAAGCATTTTGATTTGATTCATTTCAGTTCGGTAACGTGCAACACAATTAGTGGTAAAATCAAACTGGAGCACTGCCAGTGCTGACAATAGGAAACAAGGCAGAAGAAATATGAGGCCAGTGGGTTGGAATTCAAAAATCACAACTGTGGCTCGAGTTGCCAAGTCCCGCTGCCCCAGGTGTACATCCAGTGCTCCCACTGAGTGCTGGCACGGGCACAGGGAACTTCATTTGCTCCCCATCCATTTCTCCCTCCTCTCCCTGTCCCTGCAGCCCGAGGCTGGCACCATCAGGATCCTCCACCAGGAGCCACAATCCCATTTTCCTCCAGGGCCACCGTGGAGTAACAACCCACTCCGGCCAGGGCATCCCGGGAGGACAAACCTGTGTGCTGGCTGTGCCTGGGGAAGGAGCTGAGGAGCAGAGCAGGGCAGGCTGTGCCTGCCAGCCCTTCCCTGGCACGGGGAGCCAAGGCCAGCACCGCGGGAGCCCTGCGGGACCGGGAGCAGCCGATGGTATCGGGGCGAGCCAGGGATTCGCCAGGGAAGTCTAGACTGCCTGACAGCACCACCTCCAACACGAGCAGATGGTTTCTCTGGGTTAGTCAAACTTACAAACAAAGAGGAAAGAGAGCTGGAAAAGTACAACAAAGAACAATCAAACACATTATCTTCAAAGCCGTCCGCTCCCTCCCCAAAATTTAAAATAACTCTCTCCACCAAACTGTAAATATGTGCTTTCGGCTTGCAGTTAGTAAACACTGCTAAAATGGGTCTTTTTATTTCCCTATTCCCATAGAAACTAATCTATTCTGACCAAGGCTTCTCAAATCAGAGTAACTGCCATATCACAGAGCCTATTAAAATCTCTACCCAAAAGAATAAAAGACGCCGAGCTTTATGCAAACTAGTTCAGTCACAGCACTGACAGCAAGGGATATGACAAGCAAAAAACCCAGACAAATTATTAGATTAGTCAGTGGGAAACTAGAAAACAAACAAAAGACTCTCTGCTAGGCATTGTTTGGAACGCTGGAAAAAAACCCAGCACTTAAACCTGTGTTATAATTTCCTATGACTCCAGTAAATAATATTAATAACACCAGATTTGCTGTTGTCAGAAAATGTTGCTTATTAACAATTTTTACCCACAGAAAACCATCCTGGCATGATCCAAGCTAGAGAAACAGCTAAGGATGCTGAGAATCTTAAAACACATAAAGCATTTAATTTACTTCTAAATTAAAAGTATGGATTAGGGATTTTGTTTGGATTATCCACCTTCAGTTTTGTTTTCACCTGTAGACACGCCAGGATCAAAGGCAGTATGTGTACAAAGCTCTCTGAACTTACAAATATTCTTTATTTATACCCAAGGAGACACTTTAAGTATCAAATTTTACATTTTAAAGAAAGATGGGAGTTGAGTTCTGCCCGAGCCCCTCAGTTTAGGATCCCAGTTGGCCAGTACTGTCCAAACCTGACTTTTTAAATTGCTGTTCCCACATCCAGAAGATGTTGGTCTCTGGCTCTTGTTGTCCATTATAGAAACCCTCCAAGGATATTTAAAACAGTGCACACAACCAGGATTTTATGAGGGTTTCACTAAATATTAGGTGAAAGCCTTCATTTCTTTAAATCCAAGTATATAATAATAACCCGGCACTGCAAACCAACACTTGAGTGCATCCACACACCACGCCAAGAGCGAGAGGGATGGGGATTAATCAGACATCCAAGTTTACCACCATCCCCATAACAAAGCTCCACAGCACCCCAAGGGAGTTTTGGCCAGAGGAGAAGGCTGGTGGAAGAATATTTAATATTTTTATAGCAAAACAAGTTATTTGCTTAAGATAGCTTGGCTGGACTACAGCCTGGCACTCAAGCTTTGTGCAGCAGCTCCAGTAGGAATTAAAGCTCAGTTTTAATGGGTGCAATGTTCCAATTCCTCCTAATGCATTTAGGGTTATTGGCCAACTTTCGCACATAAAAGCAAGTGTGTGCGTGTGTGTGGATACACAGGATTACAGACACACAAAAAGCTGAGCACAGCTGCTTCATTTTTGTAAAGCTTTTTTTTTTTTTTTTGCTGTTGTTTTAATAGGGAGGAGAGTTGTGGTTGCTCACCGTCCTCGTGGGCAGCCACGGCCAGGGAGCTGTTTATCCTCACAAAGGAGACGTGTGGCGGGGCTCCAGCCCCTCCAGGGCCTGGCACTGCTGCCAGCACGGGGGCTGTGCAGTCCCAGCTGCGGGTGTCCCACAGCCTCACCTCCCCTGAGCTGTACCTGCAAAACAAGGGCAGCGTCACCCCCGGGGGAAAGGAATGTGGACAATTTCTACAGCTTGATAGAAAGCTTACATAGTATAGATATGTGTGCAAGCTATGCATATAATCACAGGTATAAAGAATTTGAAGGATTGTGTGGTAGAAATTTATCTGACAGTTCAGAGTCCATCCAAAAACAACCTCAAAAACTAAATAATTTGACAAATCAAATTAAAACAGATGATAGATCATATTTAGATGGCTTGTTTAAAACATAAAGTTTTTCACCTTAACTAAGAAACTTCACAAAGTAAGTTTATATGCATTGATTGTTATAGTGACAATACCTTGTGTTAGTGACAGTACCTTGTACACTTCACTGTGAACAGCAAACAATAAACAAAGCTGTCAAAGTTTTTTTTCCGTTCAAGAGAGAGGGGGAAATGTTGGAAACAAATTTGCAGAGAATTCTCAAAGCCTGACAGAAGGCCCACACTGTGTGCATTTGTATGCAAACCTTGAGACAAGAAATGCTGACTTAGAAATGCCATGGAATAGGACAGATATTGTTAGGAGAGAAATGGAGCTAGAAACAAGTTTCAAAGCTGGCCTTGCAAACAAGACTGGATACTGTGGAGAAATGGAACTATGAAAGATGCATTGTTGTAGGACCCACAAAGAGTAATTTTAGATTATTACCTTTAAGGCATCTACAGCATGGGGTGGCTAAAGCTGACAGACCAGGAAACACTTACAGTGTTTTGTAGTTAGGAAATTGTTGACTTCTGAGTGTGATGGCATGAATTATAACATCTGTATTGCCTCACCCTTCTCATGAGACTGAAAATGGAATGAAAGTTTCTAAAATGCCTCTCAGTTGCCCCATCTCTGGGTCAATCCAACAACCCCACTGCACCTGCAGGGAGGTGGCTGCAGCAGAAGGGAGGAAGGAACAAGGATGGGTTCAAACAGCTCCCAGACTGATCTTCCCCCAGTCCTCTGTGCACAAAACCATCAGCTTTGCCTGTTTGTCCCATTTACTGAATGTGGCACCAAAGCCTACCAAGGCAGGCAGGTAAATTGAAACTGGAGCTGCAAGGAATGGTGTGGCCAGCAGGACCAGGGCAGTGCTTCTTCCCCTGTGCTCAGCACTGGGGAGGCTGCACCACCTTGAGTGCTGTGTCCAGTGCTGGGCCCCTCAGTTTGGGAAGGACATTTAGGGGCTGGGGTGCGTCCAGAGAAGGGACAAGGCTGGTGAGGGGTTTGGAACACAAGTCCTGTGAGCTCCTGAGGGAGCTAGGATTGTTTAGCCTGGAAAAAAAAGGGTCAGGAGTGACCCTCTCACTCTCTACAACTCCCTGTCAGGAAGCTGCAGCCAGGGAGGGCCAGCCTCTTCTCCCAGGCAACAACTGACAGAATGAGAGACACAAGCTGAGCCAGGGGAAGTTTAGGTTGAAATCAGAAAATAATTCTTCACTGAGACTGGGTACTGGAATTGTCTGCCCAGGGAGGTGGTGTATCATTGTCACAGCTTTTAAAGACAGGATGGGACCACAGATGGGCTAAGAACCATTTATTGCTCAAATAAACATCAGTTTCAGAGATTTTAGAGGAGCAAGTAGTTGGCCATTGTTCAGAGTAGTCACACATTCCTTGCTACAAAACAATATATAACTTTCTAACCCAATGAACAGATACCACAAGGTTTAATTTGCTTTTCTAACCTATCACCTTTACTTCACTCTGCTGCACTGTGGGTACTTTTGTCCAATGGCTTCTGTCTCACCTGCACACAAATGCTTCTGTTATAAATTCTAAACTCTCAGCTTATTCTATACAACCACACCTCTACACTATAAACCCTGCACCATCTTACCAGTGCAGTTTCTCACTTACTTAAGGCATATTCTTACAACTATAGAAACATAAGGGTTTTTTTTTCTGCTAAATGTCTGTGTATTGTATTTTTACATCAATCCAAGCTTCTTCTAAGGCTGCAGATCAAACCCTTCAGTGTCTGTGGAAGTTTCTGGTTTTCCAGTTCCCACAGTGGTGGTGGAGTCACTGTCCCTGGACGTGGCACTCGGTGCCATGGTTTAGTTAATGAGGCACTGCTGGGTCACAGGTTGGACTCGATGCTCTCAAAGGTCTTTTCCAACCCAGCTCATTCTGTGATCCTGTGACACACAACTCAGCCACCACTATCAGTATTCACTTTGCAACTAACACACAAGGAGAGCCAGGCTCAAGAGGAAAAAGGAAATCAGGAACAAGCCTAAATTACATCATAGCAAAACTTCAAACTGGTTCTTTTCAGTCTTTCAAAATTTATGGTTGTGTTAAACCAGAGCATGTATCTATGACCATACAAGCATCCACCCAACTTACTGCTCTTTATAGGAAGAGATTTCTTTTTATAGAAGAAATTTCTTAATGTCTCATCAACAGATCAATTTACCTACATCTCTGAAGACTAATTAATTAATTGATTCAACTAAGTGTTGTCTTTAGAATTAAGGAAATGGTTCCTTTTTTTTGCAGCAAGCTCACTAAAATATCACAATAACTGTAATTTAACATCAGCTTGTCAATGAGGAAATAAAGAAATAGAACTAAACTTTTCAGATAATATTGACTATATCTGAATGAAAGAAGGTTGTTACACAGCAAACAATTAAACTGCTCTGGGCCATCTATGACCACACAAAAGACTATTAAAGGAAAAAAAAAATCACAGAAAAAGCAGAGACGCTTCTACAAGTGGTCAAAGACCACAGTTCTGTAATTATTTAAGGCCAGTTTTGACAAAACTGTGATAATTAACATTGTCAGATGTCTTCCTCTGACATAGCTGACACTTGGATTCTTTTGGAAAATCAAAGGTGCTTCCTGCTCTGTCACCTTTGTTGTTACATTCTGATTTTTGGGGGAAAAGTATCATGGAAGAGTGATTCTTACCAGCCTCAGAGGTCTGGTGGTTAGGAATCTGGCTGTGCATATGAGGAAAAAAACCAGTTAATTACAAGAAGGAAAGGAAGGTTTAGGAGATGTGGGAGTTGCACTCAGGTTTCCCAGTTCTCTGGGCAGTGCCATGCCTGGGCACGGGAGCAGAACCCTCCCAACATCTCCTGGTGAAAAGTCTCCAATTTAGAGAAGGAATTAAAGTGCCCTGGGGGGTGGTGAAATCTCTCAGGCAGAGAGATGCACATTAACTCCCTGCATTGATCAGGAAGAGAGGGAGGCCTGTCCTTGTCACCTGCCTCCTCTGCTGTGCCTTACAGGGGAGCACCCAGGGAAATGAGAGAACAGGGTGGGACACTTCTCCCTTTCCCTCCCTCTGCAATGAGGCCCAAACCCCTCTGAATCCTGCTCTCATTTCCAATTTACAGCAGCACAATCTAAGAAGAACAGACCAAGAAAGATGCTTCCCCAAAGCAAAATGTTTCACATCAGATTGGACACGGAGCACGGATCAGATCACAACAAATCTCTTCAGTTTGCAAAACTGGAAAGGGCTCATTTTGCTTCAAATCTGGATATAAATCGCAACAGGACAGGTGATTGCACAGATCTGCTGCACTCCCTTTCAAACAAGAGGCACACAATCTTTTGGAAGCATTTTAATTTTGAACTGATTTTTGTTTCCTTATGTTAGGGTTGGTTGGGGTCGTGTTTTTGAGCTTCTCATGACTGCCAAGAGCAGCAGATCCTTCCCAAGGGAAGCCAAAATTCTCTTGTCACTGAAAAGTGAGTTTCAGGGGAGACAAAAAACACTGTTAGACTGGACAGAACTCAGTGACAGAATATTTGTTTTCATCTCTAAATAAACAAGGAAGAACAGCATCTCCTCCTAGTGTAGGTCTCACACAGTCCAGGCTGGAGATGTAAAAACAAAGACTGAGAGAAGGAGAAAATGGCAGGAGAGGAGAAGAGGCCCAGAGTTGGATAATTCTCAGGGCACACTGCACCTGGTTTCCCTACACAGCCTGGAACACAAGGAATACAGCAAAAATAACAATGCATTGACTGCAAACCTGGAATTAAATATCCAACATCACAGGACCACACAAAATCCTTAAATTAATTTTATCTCAAAATTCAATCAAGTCAAAATCTAGTTTGACTCCTCCTTTGTTCACGAAGAACCACCTGAACCTGGAGCTCAAACTGGAGCAGCACCATCAAACACTTCTGGCCATTGGTTTGAAATCAGTTCGATGATGAAATCAATTCTGATGTGTTTTTTGCTGGAACCTGTTTGGCAGAGTCTGCACCAGCCCACCCTGCAGCCTCCTTCTCCTCACCCCTTCACTGCCTGGTGGATCAGTCCATGCTGGAGACTCCCACTCCTGTGCCATGAAGCCACGCTGCTCTCCCAGCCCTTGCCAGGACCTGCAGCAGAGTTTGTGCCCAGTGGGCTCTGGCACTGCCCAACAATCCCTGAGAGCATCCTGTGCTCCTCCAGTGACAGAGACCAGGGGGACTCCACGTGCCAGGAGAAACCTGCAAGAGCCCACCAAAGCTCCCCTGTGGCTGCCCAGAAATCCCAGCAGTGCCAGCACAGGAGAAGTTCCTCAGGCAGGTTCCTAAGGCTTCCTGTGTCCCTCCTCCCCCATTTCTCACCATTCCCATCCTTCCCAGGGCAGTTCCACACAGCAGAGCAGAAGGATTGGGAGAGATGTTCCACAGGAGCATGGTGGGATCATGAGTGGAGCCTCAGGTCTGGGCAGGGAACCAGCCTGGGGAAATGGGAGATATAAACCAGCTCCTCCACTGCCATTTCCAGTGTGCACTGGGCCTGCACCAGGACTGAGCTGGAAGAATTTCAAACACAGATGAATCCAATTCAGAAGGAAAAAAAATGTAATGCTGTCATAAAGAGCACCACACTTTCAATTTGTAACCACAACAAAAGGCTTTTAAACTATTAAAGCACTGCCTTGCTGTAAAAAAAATAAAAAGGCTGCTTTATTGCAGATAATTGGCAAATCTGCCCTATCAACAGAGCTGGCTGAAGAGAGAACACGCTACACTATTTCTAGATAATTTCAAGATTTCTATTCATTTCCCACCACAACTTTTACATTTTGCCCTGAAAATTTTATTTGGATCACTCAATGAAATAACCCCAGATGCAAGTCCTGTCCAAGAACAAGCCCAGCACTCCAAACCCACTCAGTTACAGATTTTTCTACCAAGATGGCAATGAAATGCCCACTTAGCTTTATGCTGGAGTGTAAAAACACCCAAGCCAACTCAGAACTCTCTGTTGAATACAGCAATGATCACATCCTGTTTGCTCTGACACCACGAGCATTCAGCTGCTGCTGCTTTCCCCTGATGGGTGCCATGAGCTGATCACTGTAGTGGCAGGTAAATCCTCCAACACCTGATAGCACTTGCACTGAGCAGACCCAACAACCCAAGCCCAAACCCTAAAACAACCCACATTAGAGACCCACACCTGTTTCATTTCATTTAGAAAGGCTGTCCAAAGTCTCGCTCTCCTGAGCACAACAGGGAGCAACAAGAAGCCCGTTGCTCACAAGGCCAATTTCCCCCTCTCCTGATACCCATTCCCTGATTCCTTCCATCCACATCACACCTGGCTCCCAGCTCCCTCTACTCACAGACACATTTTTCCTTCTCTGATGTTCAACAGAGCCTCTCCATGCAAGTAACTCAGCTTCTTTGATGGACTCATATTCCACTTTGCCCTTGTTCTTTGGAATATTTCAGTATAGACACATGAGAAGCAACAGCAGAGAAGAGACAAGCTCTATTTTTCTAAATATACTTCCCCTCAAGGAGCCTGTTCTGTAATTCTGGCCAGATATGGATCAAGCTGTAAAAATTACCCTGAACATTCAGCTTAAGTTTTACAGAGATGCAGCAAAACCTTGCTGAAATTGAGCAACAATAGGTGGAATGTATAAGGCATACAAAAACTGAGAAAAATTAAATTCAGATACAATAAAAATACCTACTCGCTAACCAAAAGCATCGTGACTACTTTTTAGTGGCAGTAATGAGATGGACATTTTGCTCGTGCCCTCCCACATGAGTGCAAGCAGGAGCTGGGGTTAAAAGCTGCTGCTGCCCCACGATGAATGTCTGGGAAGCAGGTGGTGGAGTGCAGAGCACATGTGGGAGGAAGCAGAGCTGGAGGCTGGGCACAGCTCTAATGAAGTGGTGCTGAAGAGGCAGACGATTTCATAAGGAGAAAAACATCAGGAAACTGGTCAAAACACAGAATCTCATCTGAAAAAGCTCCACTGTGCTGGATAGCAATAGCCAGAACAAATTTGGGGACGAGGAGGAGGGGGAGGCTGATCCCTCTCCAGAGCCCCAGATGTCTTTATGGTTGCCTAATGACAATTATACTCAACCAATTAAGACACTGCTATCACAGTTGCATTGTTAGTAAGGCTTTGGCCCTGAGTGTTGATGGCTGTCTAATTAGTGTTTGTGCAAAGTACAACTGCAACTAATATATAAACTGACAAATACACAAAAGAAAAACTGTTAACAGGAACATTTTCCAAACAGTCGAGACTCCGCTCATTCAGTCCACGGCAGCAGCAAAGACAAACTGCTTTCCTTCATGGCTGGGGTACTGCTGCCACTGCAGAATTTCACTTCAAACCACAGGGGCAACAAGCCCCTTGCTGGGTTTCTGTTCAGACAGGATGCTGGTGCCCTCACTTTTGGTGCTGCCTCGAGCACACCCCTCCAGGGCAAGGCTCGTTGCACCAAATTGGGCTAGTCACCAAAGACTTCTGATAAAACCCACCAGAAACCAGTTTACATTTTCCATATTTTCTCTAAAGAGGCTGTAGCAAGGAAAAGGAAGGAGAAAGAATCCCTTTTGTTTCACAGTCAGGTCTGATTTCCAGAAGGCAAAGTCTGTTCAGTTTCCAGATACCTGCGGTGATCAACAAACCAAAAAAAAAAACCCCAACAACTTTGTTTCAGGCAGTCAGTGACCATCTGTTAATACTCAAAAGATCTTATTATGAAGTCCTTACAATGTCAGTGCATTTTATTGAAGTCAGTAGGAATTTTGCTGCAGTAACAGTCTCTGTTTAAACGGATGCCTGTTGATAAGCAAGTAAAATAATGAGTATTTTGCACTGTCTTGCTCCAAGAAGCATCTCAGAGCTTTCATCCTTGTTCCACCAAAAGCAACTCTCTAGTCCTTCATGTGTTTAATTAAGGTATCAGCTAGTGCTCCCCCTCAGCAGGCTCAAGAATAGGCCCAATTAAAGATGCAAACCCAAATCCAAACACCTTCAAATTGGTTCAAATGGCTCCTGAGCTCCATCTTCTCTCCAAGGCTCAAGTGAGACAGTGGCAACTCAATGTCCAATATCAAAACACCTCTTCATCACAACCATGGTACATTGGGAGGTACCTCAATCACAGTGGAAAACATTGGATTTCAAAGGATTCTAGCACCTTCTTTGTACTCCCCTGAAGTGAGGGATGAGTGAGGGACAGCTCAGAAACATCTCCCACAGGGTGAGGTGCCTCAAAGACTGGAAGAGGTGAAAGTTCCCAGCTCTCCCTGCATTCTCATTCCCAGGTATTTGGATACATTGATTTTTGCCAACTTTAACCAACAGGTAGCTTGGCTGAGGGATTCCTTAAGGAAAGGACTCAGGAAAAACTAATAGTAGCAGAAAAGAGCTACTTAACATGGCAGAAAGGAATATAAATAGAACACAACAGCCAAAAATAAAACAAAAATGGAACTGGGGAGAGAAAATTTTCAATTACATAGCAGAAAGCTAGACCATAAAACACAAGGAAAAACAGATGGGGGTAAACCAAAACCAGAGTCTGAAACAATCCTAATGCTGGTAGAAGAATGTGGAGTAGAAAATTAATCTCCCTGATTTCATCCAAATGTACTTTTGGGTTGCTTGATACATAAATGCAGCTATGAAAAATGTGACTAATGTGTCCCAAAATGGATCTGGAAGCACTTTTAGATTTAGCATATAGGAAATCCATTCTGAGCATCCTCATGATCAGTTCCCAAACTCTTGTGCTGGGAACCCAACTTTCCAATTTACCAACCCACGCCCATCTGTGGGCCCCTCACAAATATGGAGCTGCAGAGAGCTTCTTGCTTCATTTTTAGGGCTTTATTTAGGAAATTATCCCTCAAGAAAGTGGGTTAAGCTGCTGGAGTGTGTAGTTCTGCAGCTTAGCACATTATTTGTAACCAAATTAACATTTCACCATCCTCACTGTTTCTGCCTCACCTTCTATATTAAGTGCATGCAAATGTCATACCAAGGGAACAGAAACAAGCCAAAGGGTTGTACTGTAAGGAAAACATTTTAATGAACATTTATAAAAGCAGCAATTAAAAAAAGCCAAACTGTTTCTAGTAATTTGATTTTTAAGGCAAAAAATCTCCCATCCCATAGCTCAAGGTTCCAGTGGCTTGCATCAGCCCAGGCCCATTAATTAAAGCAGCTGCTCTACCAAGGAAACAAATTACTGTGGGTTCAAGAGCAAAAAAAAATATTTTCCATAAGAATTATGGAAAAAATATTTTCCATAAGAATTAAGGAGGCATTATGATGCAATTTGGGAAGGCTCTGCTCCATCAGCCCTATTATGTCACAAAGGACAAAGCACAGATAAAACAGTGGCTCCAGTTGCAGACAGAGGTGAGAAAACCCCATTGGAGGATGCTGGAAATTGATCTGTTTGCTCTGGAAGGAACACAAACTGCAACAAGCTGCAAGCAGCAGAGAGGAGGAGCATCACCTGAGCTCCAGGCACTGATAACAGCCCAGAGTGTAAAAATGAAATCTTCAAGAAGTTTAGTAGAAAGAAGGATGGGTTTGTCTGGCCTTAGTAAAAAAACAGGATTTACAAGCTCAAAATTACTGCCTGTGCCGGAGAACACCAAAGGCATCACTGAGCAGATCCCTGCAGCAGCAAAATCCAGAGGTAAACTAAGAGCTCCAGGCAGGCTGGAAAAGCAACTTCCACAGAGTCAGATCAGGCTTCATAAGCAGTTGGGGTGAAAAAACACCAAACCAACTCAGAACTCCCTTCCTGTTGAATACAGCAAGGATCACATCCTGTTTGCTCTGACACCAAGAGCATTCAGGGTTTGCTGCTTTCCCCTGATGGGTGCCATGAGCTGATCACTGCAGTGGCAGGTAAATCCTCCAACACCTGATACCACCTGCACTGGGCAGACCCACCAACCCAAGCCCACTCTTGGTTTCACCTGAAAGGCTTTTTTCAGGAGCTGACAGAAAAGCCAGCCTGGCTGTCACTAACACAACCTTACCTAAGCCCCGTGCTCATTTGTCACCTGAGCCCTCTGAATTCGTGATGTCATTCCCCTGTTCAGCCTCCTCAGGGTGAAAAGAGGAGTCCTGACACTGCTCCTTAACAATGATGAGAGTGAGTGAAGAGAGCACAAAAGGTCTGGGAAAGGTTGAAGAAAAAAGCAATTGTTTTCACCTTCTGCTTTGTTTGACACCTTGGCTCACAGTCACTGGGAGAGGCGGGAGAAACTATGAAAGTTGTGGCATCATAAAAGTGAAATTTAGGCAATTAAACAAGGCAGGGGTTTATTCGGGCTGTTGGAAGTCTTCAGTTTGTTAACTTTGATTCATTTTCATTACTAATTAATATTTTGGTTTCCTCAAGTCTGCACACTGAATTAAGATGCAAGAGCTAATAATAAATACCTTGAGAATAACCCACAAGCCCTATAGCAAAAAATCCAAATTAGATGAGAGTTGACATGAAGTTTTAAACAGTGTAGGAAAGCATTTTCAAGCCTTTCGGGCTAGTTATCATTTTGAAACTATAGGGAGTGGCAAGCCCAGCTTCTAAAAAGTCATTTGCAGGTCACCTTTGAGCAGGAGCAAAGTGGAGTGGGAGGTGATGGAATAGAACAAAGGAACTCAACATAAAGGAGCAGCTACTTGTGTGTAGATGCTGCTCAAAGTGAGTTAAACTGAAAGGCCCAAATTGTTTGTGATTGCTCCCAGAATGAAGACAACTGTATAAAATCATTCCAGCATTTAGGATGTCAGCATGAAAAATAAATGTCCAGATTCCCCTAACAAACCACACAGGACATTTAGGAAGCTCTTCCTTAGCTTCTCATTGTTCTCAAGCATCACTTGGGGAAACAGCACCTGTGCCAGGTGTGCTCCACCTGAAAGGGAGGAAATGTGAATCTGTTGGTTTATCAAGGCAATCAGCAGATGAGTCTCACCAGTCCTAACTCCTCAAATCTCAAGGAAAGCTGGCAGTACTTACAGGGGAAGGAGGAAAACATCTGAAATTAAAATTTCAAGAGAAGCCAGGGCTGATTTCCCAGTATGTAAGAGGTGCAGGGACTCCTCACAGCATCTGCTAGATCAGTTTGTGCCCAAGCTCTTCACTACCAGGCCACCATGCAGTCATGGAAAACTGAAGAACAAAGAAAGAAAAAGATGATATTTATAGTTCTGGGTCTTGGGAAGGGTGGTCTGACTCTGGACCTCTTTTGTTTACTTATTTTCAGAGCCATCACCAGCAGCAGTGAAGCCACAGTGCTTTTTCTGCAAGCATTAAAAAATTAACACCTCCCCCTCAAAGCCCAAAGTGGTTTTAGGGGTGAGCTGTGAGGTGAGATGGGCACCAGCAGCACAAGGCAAGCTCACACCAGGGTTCAAGAACAGCCAAAGTTGAGTAATTCAGAGCCAGTCAGGAGCAACAGTCTCAGGACATGCCATGGGCACGTCACACCACGGGACCCTCTGGAATGACAAGGTCAAATAAGGACCAGATGCATGTTCTGAGATCACTCTGTCCAGGAGGACCCAACCTCCAATTACACTGCCAAAAAAAAAAATAGAAAAAAAGCAGCAATTTTACTCTCTGAACATGCATTTGCTTGAAAAAACCCTTATAAATCTAGATTTTTAGTAAGAGAAAGTGAAGCAATCCAGGCATTCTGCACAGTAAATGGCAGCATTAGGCACAGGGAGCCTCATCACCAGCAGGAATTTCTAAAAGCCAAGCAAGCAGCTATATAATTACTTTAAGTAAGCTCTGACTTAGGGCTGAAACTCCATTTGAACCGAGGATAAGGGGGAGAACATCATCCCTTTAGAGAAGATCCTCTGAGACGTGTAACTGTAGAAAGGCTGGCGAATACAGCATTGATTGGGAGTGAGGTAACCACAAACACCACGGGCTCAAATGAAAAGGGATTCAGGGGCCGACCCAGAAAACAAGCCTCGTAACCACCGGGATGAAATTTTAATGACAAACACAAGAAGCTCTGCGTGCAGGCCAGATTGAATTATCTGATGTCAGGCAGCACCAAGGGGAGCTGCTCACAGCCACCTCCGCTCCCAGCTCAGGTTGCACTCAATCAATCCTTGATATTCTGCCATCTCCTGGCTTCAGCCTGGCCAGCAGCGTGGGGACAAGTGGAGAGTGCATGGAATAGGAGCATTTCTCTGTGTAGTGTGTCTTTGCTTCCTTCACAGACTAATAAAGAGCTGCTCCTGAACCAACTCAAACTGTGCCTCTATAAATCACAGCTGCAGGTTTAAGTCACTCTGCCCACAACCTGTATAAATTCCCTTTCAGAAAGATTAAAAAGCTCTACAGCAATTAAAATAAAAATTATTGCACTTTGCAGCAGAGTTTAAAGCAGGACAGTAAAGATGACAAGATCCTGCCTAACACAGCACAGGTTCAAATCAATCAGTGATTCCAGGCTTGCTCCAAGATTCCCAAACACACCAACCCCAGCATTCCTGCTCTCTCCACCCAGAACTCCTCTCAGCCCAACTAGAACTTAATCTGGCTGCTGCCAGAAAAAGAATTAAAGATGTTTCTATAAATACATCAGCAACAAAAGGATGCTAAGGAGAATCTCCATCTCTTTTGGATCAGGAAGAAACAGTGACAAAAGATGAAGAAAAGGCTGAGGGAATTAAGGCCTTATCCTCAGGGTACCCAGGCTGGAAAACAGGGACAGGGAGCAGAATGAAGCCCCCATGATCCAAGGGGAAATGGTTGGCATCCTGCTGCAGCACTTGGGATGCTGAGGGAGCGGGGCAGAGTTCACCCCAACACTTCCCACCCTTTATCAACAGGGAGGTCATGGACCCTCCTTTTCCAGGGGACTGAGCTCAGCAATCGTGATGCCAATCCAGCAGCTGGGCTGGAAGGAGGATCCAGGGAAATGCTGTCCTCTCAGCCTGACCTCAGTGCCAGGCAAAGTTCTGGAACAGAACATCAGCAGGGACAAGAGCTGGGTTCTACCCTGGGCCACCACCACCCCAGGGAATGCTGAAGGCCTGGGCAGGAGTGGCTCCACAAGGTGGACAAGGCCCTGGAGGTGCTGGTGTCAGGTGTGCCCAGGTGTGCAAGAAGGCCAAGGGCACCTGGGCTGTCCCAGGGCAAAGCACTGGGCACTCCTGGGGCACCTCCAATCCTCTGTCCAGTTCTGGGCCCCTCAGGACAAAAAGGACCTGGAGGGGCTGGAGCGTGTCCAGGGAAGGGGCTGGAGCACCAGGAGTGGCTGAGGGAATTACGATCAAAAAACCTGCTAAAAACTGAGCAGCCCTGAGCAGCAGCCTGAGACAAAAGAAAGGTGATGGCCCAAGCCACTGGATAGAAAATCCTTGGGAAATGTCCCACAATTCTGGATTAGCTGCACCAGGCCTTGCAAACTCACACACTCAGACACATACAGGTCCCTCTGTAATCACTGATTATTCCCATGCAAAGCTGAGCACACAAGTGTTTGTGAAACAGGAGAGAGAATCATTAAATGTAACAGATAATTGATATTTATACTGAGAGGAGAATTGACTTTGTAAACCTCAGCTATTAAATTACAGCTATTCTTCAGTACTGAAAGAACACAACAGTTTGCTATTGATCACCAGATTCATTACACTTTCATGACAAATTTGAAAGAACTATGCCATTAAGTTCAATATTATAAGCTGGGAGAGACAGGGGAGGGTTATGGTTGGATTTAAAAAATATAAACACAACAAACAACAAAACCCCAACAAATTCCTCAATATCCTAAATTCTTACCAAATGCACATAAAGTATTTCTCTGCACAGTTTGCTGATGCCCTCTGAAGTTTTAGCTATAACTTGAAGTCTCCCTTGTTTGTTCCATTTTCCAATTTAAGAGACAAAGCAGAGTGAAGGACAAGCAGTAAACAGCTAAGGACAACATAATTTTTGTGTTCTAATACTCTAAACTCTTCATCTACTAACCAGGTAAATTCAAACAACTGAATTCTAATTTCCTCATGTCGTTTTATCAAACACATGCTCACAGCTTCATAAAGAGATAATTCATTTTTCAGAGAAATTACTGGAAAGTCATGTAAGTGAACATAATTTTTTCCAAAGGATACACAAATCCAGATTTCCCTCAGTGCTCTCTTACCTGCTTATGTATTTTCAGGAACCTGAATTATTTAATTGTACCACACCCCTGATGTAAATTCACCAAGAGAAGCAGAAGATACTGGAGAACGAACATGAAAAGAGTGTGTGCAACTGTCAGAACCCAACTTCTCTAATACACCAAGCAAAATATGAACTATTTGAGCTTAATATGCAGGATTTATAACCTTTGTTTATTTATACTTCAGAAATGTAATTTAATCTGCATAATTCCTATCTACTGCACATTTGGATATAAATGCAGTGGAGAAAAATGGAGGAAAAGAAGAGCTGGAGGTTTTGGCAGCAGCATGGAGACAACTGAGTTTGCTGTCTGATCGTTCAGAGTCCTGCCCCCAGCTGTCCAAGAGCACACAAAAGCATTTCCACGAATTGGAATTTTCCAGACATCTTTCTTATAACCAGTCTGTGAATTTTCAAGTATTTCAGAAGCAGTTTTCTCAGTCCCACACCATTAACATGAAATGTTACCATAAAACATTGAACTCTGGTATGTCAAGGACAATGTCCCAGCTCCCCAGGATATCATATTTTTTATTTATTCATGTCATTTCTGGAGGGTTACTAATTGCTGAACCTGTGAAATTCAAACAGAACACAGTAAAGCCTCACACTTACTGGGAGCATCACTGTAACCTCTTAAAATAATTGTGAGACTCTTAAAATTGTATTTAAGAGTATAAACCATATGAATACATAACATTAAACCACGGTCCAGAAAACTTCTGTATTAGGAAAAGAGAAGTTTGAGTTTATCTATTCTGAGTGGGTTATTTCCCTCCCAGGTTGTCTTTTAAGTAAGAATGGAGAAAAGTAACAGTACTTCTAAAGTTATTTTTGTACTGTGACAAGATACCCTTGTGATTAAGAGATTTTTATGAAAAAACACCAAAAAAGGGGATTTTTCCAGCAGATGTGTAAAATGTTTAATACATTCTGGGTGCTACCACAGCAAAACAATAGATAGAGTTCATCAGAAAGCACCTGAGTTTTTATAGGAACTACTGCTATATGAGATAACCTTTGAATAGTTCCATAAAAATTTACCCTGCTGAGGTAAATTGTAGATAAACATGCTTATCAGTCACTTCTGGACAGCCTATCTCAGGAACTGCAGGTGAATCCATTCTTATGCTTCAAAGAGGTGCTGCTTTGGAATTTATTAAAAGCAGCACCTGAGATTTCAGATGGTGAAGGGGAGTGAGCCCTACACAGACCAGTGAAGATGGAGTGGGCATTACACAGCCTGGTAAGGATGGAGCAAGCTTTACACACTCTGTTAAAGGTGGAGTGGGTATTACACAGCCTGGTAAAGGTAGAGTGGGCGTTAAACACACTATAAAAGGTGGAGTGAGAATTACACATGCTGGTAAGGATGGAGGGGCACTATGCACTGTTGCAGGTGCAATGGATGTTACACATTCTGTAATACAGGGAGTGAACATTACACAGTCCACAGAAGATGGAGTGGGCATTACACAACCTGGTAAAGGTAGACTGGGTGTTACACACACTATAAAAGATGGAGTGGGCATTACACACTCTATGGAAGGTGCAGTGGGCACTACAGAGCCTGCTGCAGCTGCAGAGGGCATTACACACTCTATAGAAGGTTTAGTGGGCATTGCACACTCTATGCAGCTGCAGAGGGCATTGCACACTCTATGCAGCTGCACGGGCACTGCACACTCAGTGGGAGGTGCAGGGGGCATTGCAAACTCAGTGGGAGGTGCAGAGGGCAGTGCACACTCAGTGGGAGGTGCAGGGGGCATTGCAAACTCAGTGGGAGGTGCAGAGGGCATTGCACACTCAGTGGGAGGTGCAGAGGGCACTGCACACTCAGTGGGAGGTGCAGAGGGCAGTGCACACTCAGTGGGAGGTGCAGGGGCCCTGCAGCCCCCGCTGCAGCTGCAGAGGGCAGTGCACACTCAGTGGGAGGTGCAGAGGGCAGTGCACACTCAGTGGGAGCTGCAGAGGCCCTGCAGCCCCCGCT
>QUSF01000052.1:1465042-1476060 GCA_003676055.1 Chloebia gouldiae | reverse complement strand
GGGAGGTGCAGGGAGCATTGCACACTCAGTGGGAGGTGCAGAGGGCAGTGCACACTCAGTGGGAGCTGCAGAGGCCCTGCAGCCCCCGCTGCAGCTGCAGAGGGCAGTGCACACTCAGTGGGAGGCGCAGAGGCCCTGCAGCCCCCGCTGCAGCTGCAGAGGGCAGTGCACACTCAGTGGGAGCTGCAGAGGGCACTGCACACTCAGTGGGAGGCGCAGGGGCCCTGCAGCCCCCGCTGCAGCTGCAGAGGGCACTGCACACTCAGTGGGAGGTGGAGGCACTGCAGCCCTCGCTGCAGCTGCAGAGGGCATTGCACACTCTATGCAGCTGCACGGGCACTGCACACTCAGTGGGAGCTGCAGAGGGCAGTGCACACTCAGTGGGAGGCGCAGAGGCCCTGCAGCCCCCGCTGCAGCTGCAGAGGGCAGTGCACACTCAGTGGGAGCTGCAGAGGGCAGTGCACACTCAGTGGGAGGTGCAGAGGGCATTGCACACTCAGTGGGAGGTGCAGGGAGCATTGCACACTCAGTGGGAGGTGCAGAGGGCATTGCACACTCAGTGGGAGGTGCAGGGGCCCTGCAGCCCCCGCTGCAGCTGCAGAGGGCAGTGCACACTCAGTGGGAGGCGCAGAGGGCAGTGCACACTCAGTGGGAGCTGCAGAGGGCAGTGCACTCTCAGTGGGAGGTGCAGAGGGCAGTGCACACTCAGTGGGAGCTGCAGAGGGCACTGCACACTCAGTGGGAGCTGCAGAGGCCCTGCAGCCCCCGCTGCAGCTGCAGAGGGCATTGCACACTCAGTGGGAGGTGGAGGCACTGCAGCCCCCGCTGCAGCTGCACGGGCATTGCACACTCAGTGGGAGCTGCAGAGGGCAGTGCACACTCAGTGGGAGCTGCAGAGGCCCTGCAGCCCCCGCTGCAGCTGCAGAGGGCAGTGCCAGCCGTGCTCACCCGGCCATGACCACGCCGTCGCAGCAGTGCGCGTCGCACAGGACCCGGCCCGGCTCGTAGTGCAGCTGGCTCACGGCACCCACGCGGTTCTGCAGAGAGACACAGGCCTTGGTCTTCCCATCCCTCCAGCCACCCAGACCTCCTGCTGCCAAACTCCCAGCTTTGCTAGTGCTGCTGAGAGAAGACACATCTATCCCAAACCCCACCCCCACAGCAGCTTTTAGCTGGGAAAGAGGAGCTGCAGAACACAACACCAAATCTCCTCTCCCACTTGCTCACACCAGGTTCCCATTATTCCCCATTTCTCTAAGGAAATTCCCTGTCACCTTCCAGTTGGTTTTCAGCATGTGCTCTCTGGCTCTGCAGTTTTTGAGGGCGAGCTTCCAGCAGGAATGGTCAGAGATGCTCATGTCCAACAGGTATCCCTCCTCCTGGCACAGCCGGTACCACAACACTTCGTCTTCTGCAAGGATCTTCCACGTCCTGCTGACCTAGGAATCAATGTTTATATATGGATCTCTCATAAATGGAAAAGGAAAAAATAGATTTAATATAAAACACTAAATAGTATCCAAAATACAAAGGTATACATTAATACAGGCCTTTACTAAGATGAAAATCTTACTTACACAAATATATTTGTTCAATCTTTATACACCTGAGTGTATAAAAACCCCAGACTTTTAACAAAGGGGTTGTTTCCTGTGTTTTCTTCAGGAAATAACTGAGTTTATATTCTACTAAAATTCCACATAACATGAACACCAGTTTAGTGGCCACACTGTCAACCTGAAATATCAGTGACGGGAAAATTTTGACAGGAAAAACAGCAAGAAAACAATTAAGAGAGAATTGTGAGCTTAGAGCAAAAATATGAATATATTTTCATATTTGTAGCTAAGAAACCCTCTCAGATCACAGCACCGTATCTCTGAAGTCCCACTGACAATGCCTGATTAGGGGTATGACATTAGTGATTTATAACCTATTGTATTACAGTATGCATAAATAGGAATGAATTATTAAGTTTTTCAAGCAGCCTCAAGTTGCTGCCCATTCCAGAGAGAACAGCTTCATCACAATCAATTGTGGGCTCAGAATTAAAGATTCAAGAGGTAAGAGCCAACTTAAGTAGCTTTTTTTTTCCCTCAGTAATTCTTAATTTAAAAAAACAGACGTAACCAATGAAAGCCACGACTGGTGAAAGCAGCAATCAATTGTGCTCTGGTTCTAAAAAGATTAAAAGAACCTTCTGAGACTGACATCATTTTTAGTAAGTTACAATTAAGCATCTAATGTTCATTTCAGTCCCCAGATTATGCCAAGAATCCAAGCCTCCCATGGACACAAACTCTCCCAGGACTATCTCTTTATATTTATTTGCTATTTTTTTCCATAGTCACACACACAAAAAATGTTTAATATGATGAAAGAAGGGGTGATCTGAGTAACCTGCAAGTGTTTTTAAGGTTTGAGACCTACAATGAAAAGCAGTGATCGAGTAAGAATATCCTAAAGCAGCAAAATGAACATTCTAAATCACAGAGACCTCAGTGTAAACTGGCAGAGGGAGACAATCCCCTTCCATCCTCTGACAAAGGAAACAAAACCTGCACAGGGCAGGAATAATGCCCTGAAATGACAGAACCAGCACTGAGGCTTCTCCAGCAACACACAGCACCCTGGAATCGAAGTGCTCAGTGCTCCTGTCCCTAGAGGGACACACTCAGCAACTTCAAAGGCACCAAAGAGAGGCAATCCCAAATCCAAACCATTGGAAATTTGCTCTCAATTCGTTTTGAAAGTAGGATAAATATCTGTGTTATTGCTCCAAGAATACAAAAAAAAAACCCCAAAGCAGCTTTCTGCTGACACACCAAAAGAGCAGCTGTGGTGCAGGAGTGGAGCTCCCCAGGCAGAACCTCTGCCCCCTCCCCAAACAGCAGCACATTATCCTGACAGGGACAGGCTGAGCACACGCACAGGGAAGCACAGCCAACCCAGGCCAGCTTTTGCCTTGCTTTCCAAAAGAAAAATCAAAAATAAACACACACCTTTCACTCTGCCAAAACAGACAATATTGCACAGACCTTTCAAGTTTCGAGGTCTTAAAGGCATTTTACAAAGACAGTAAAACAAAAGAAAAGGCGGGGGGAGCTACATAAAATTTCAACTGCCTTTTCAACTTTCAGGGGGAATAAAGATCCTATCCTATCCTGATTTTTTTTCAATCAAATTACAGCAAACCCTGCTGCTTTACAAGCCTGAATTTCCAAAGGGTCCCTAACCCAGCCTTTTCTTACAGCCCCAAACTCGCATGCCAATCCCTTGTAAAACCCCACTGAGCGAGGCTCAGCTGCACGAAATCACTAATAAAGAGTCTCAAGCATTTCACTTTACAGCACCACTGTGAGCTGCAGCATTAAAACCAGCCACTGGCTTCAAGTCAGCTTTATTAGATCTGCTTGACTCGGAGTTTCAGGTGAGGCCCCAAAAGCCAGGGTGTTGTGGCTTTATTTACCTGCACCCAAATGTTGGGTGCTGGAGAGGAGCTGAGATGTGCAAAGCTCTTGTTAAAACTGTTTCCAAATCTAAACTGCACAGAAACTCCAGCAAGGATCAATGACAACATCTTACAGACTTGTTTATAGATTTGGAGTGCTGAATTTAATTTTGTCTTCAGTGTTCCTATTATCTTTTTACAACTGTTCTCAGCAAAGAAAGTTTGGGTTCCCCTGAGCTCCACAGAGGGACAGTTTTATATTTTATAGTTCAGCAAGTAATAATGTTCTGAAGGACTTCAAAGGCTTTTGCTGACATAGGCTTTACTATTTGGTTTTGCCTCTGGGGGATATTTTTCCCCCTAAAAAACCCCACCTCTTCCATCAAATCCAAAATTTCTTCTAATCCCATCTAAATCAACTGGCTCAAATCCTAATGAAGGTTTATTCATCCCTCTGCATCTGATAATGGGTTTTATTTCACTAGGTTTATTTTCTTCCCCAGACACACAAAGGCAGAGTCAAGGCTCATTTGCTGGGACCAGGGGCCTCAATTAGAACTAGCTGGACTTTGAGCTCGGTACAAAAAATAGTGCCAAGTGTTTAATCCAAAGCCATTCTGATGGAAGCTGCTCATCTTTTCTGTTCACAGCCCTGAGCACAAAATGGTTTGGCCTGGAAGGGACCTTAAAGACCACCCAGTGCCACCCCTGCCACAGGCAGGGACACCTTCCATTGTCCCAGGCTGCTCCAAGCCCCCACCAACCTGGCCTTGGGCACTGCCAGGGATCCAGGGGCAGCCACAGCTTCAATTTGTGCTTACAGGGAACAATTCCCAATTCCCAATATCCCATCCATCCCTGCCCTCTGGCAGTGGGAAGCCATTCCCTGTGTCCTGTCCCTCCATCCCTTGTCCCCAGTCCCTCTCCAGCTCTCCTGGAGCCCCTTTAGGCCCTGCAAGGGGCTCTGAGCTCTCCCTGGAGCCTTCTCCTCTCCAGGTGAGCGCCCCCAGCTCTCCCAGCCTGGCTCCAGAGCAGAGGGGCTCCAGCCCTTGGAGCATCTCCTCCTCTGGTCCCACTCCAGCAGCTCCAGATCCTTCTGATGTTGGGGGCAGCTCTGCAGGTGGGGTCTCAACTGAGTGGGGCAGAGGGGCAGAATCCCCCCCTCCTTTCCTGCTGCCCTGCTGGGGGCTGAGCCCAGGGCAGGGATATCCTTATCCATCCATTTCTTTGCACTCTCTGGGAATCACAAAGAGGATGGATGATGGCTTTTATCGTTGATGCAAAACCATGCTCAAAAAGCCACATTCAATTTTCTTTTTATAAATGTATAAACATTAAAGCCTCAACAGTTTAACAATCCCAGAAGCCCTGGAGGCAAGCAGCTGAAATTCTTGATTTATGCATGACAATTCATTTCTAAATTCCTAGAAACACTCTCCCTTGCCCTAGATACATACACAATTCCTGTGTTGGTAAACACTTCTAAACCTTTTCTAAGATGAAAACCTAACAGGTCAAGGCAATTTCCCACTGATCTGCTCAGAAACAAACCTGCCAAATTCAGGGCTGCTGAATTCAAACATCCTCTCATGACCAAGCTGAGCCATAAAGGCCAGGTCCCCAAGCCATGGGTAAAATTAATGTATCTACACACAAGGACATTTCACTTTGTCACATCGGTGGTGTCCCAGGGCATTGATTTTCCTTTCCCTCTACATCCTGACCAGGAGGAAGGAGTGACTGCTCCCAAACCTGCTCCAGTCACAGGAGAGTCACTCATGGTACAGATATTTCTGTCAATGGTCAGCACACAATCACAAAGTGCTCACAGGGAAAAATTCTGCCTTTCCCTGGCCTGTTCTATGCTACATGAAGCCCTGGATAGCTTTTGTCTTGAATTCCAAATGTGGGATATCAATAGGGTCTGGTCTGGTGGATGCTACTGAATATCACCCCCCTATTGCAGACCCAGCAGAGCTCAGGCACTGAGGACACTTATTTACAGACTTTTGTATTTTCAGTGCCACACAGACAGGTTGTGGTTTACAATAATAGCTCCAAAAATCAAAGAAAAGCTGTGGGGGAGCGAAGGAGAGGGAAATATCAAGGTGAAATTAAAGTTCTCCAGACAGTCTGTGGTGTGATTAAATCTCAGAGAGGCTCTGCAGTCAGGCTCCTTTCCTGTTAGCTGGTTACCAATTTGGCATGAAGAACTAAGCAGACAGGTTTTCTCCAAAGGCACTCACATGGATCATGATGCCAATTCCACCAACTGGCCCAATCTCACTGAAATCCCAAGGCACCTTAATAAAAAAAACCTTTCTAGGATAACACCATAAAGCAGCAGGGTTTTCCATGGAACAGAAGAGGGCTCCCCCCCTTCAAAAACAAAACCACCAAGAGAAAAATGAAAATGCTATTTATTTTTATGGCTCTGCTTTTTATTTGAACACTTAAAAAGAAGCCAGCTCTGCACTGCATATTCATCTGATTGGGAAAGCCCTGTGAAACACTGGGCACTTGCTCAGCTACCTGTCAGCTGCCACAAAGGAACAGTGACTTGGGAAGAGGAGAATGAGAAATGTGGAAAATGGTCTGTTTTAAAACACATCTCAAGAGAACAGGTTCAAGCTAAAAAGCAAAATGAAGGAGAGAGAAATCCAGTGCAGCCCTAAGCACAGGGAAAAGGAGCAGCCTTACAGCAGCCAATCTTTTTACTATGCCATGAGGTAAAGTGATCATGCCTAAGGAGGGGGAAAAAGAGACTGAATGAATAACCTTAAACTAATCCACTTCAAAAATGCAACCCTGTTCCATGTCATGGGCTGTAGCCTTTACTGATGGCATATCTCTACCCAAGGGACAGAAACTTGAGCATATCTGAAAGCTACCCTGTCCTGGACAGCACCAAAAAACAATCCTAGAGAATTTTCCCCTCTGCAAGAACAGCCCTGCACAAGGAATTAATTTTCTTTAAACAGTCTCTGTTCCTAAAAGGCATTAGCAAGTCAAAAATTTAAGCAACAACCACTTCTAGCTAGCCATTTAACACTGCAACACACTCACACTGAACATTAAAAGCCCAATTTCCTTTCAAAGCCTGGGCCATTTGCAGAATATCTGAGTTTAGTTTACCATCCTCAACAGACCCTGTCTGTCACTTCTCAGTTTTCACACATTAACACTTTTCTCTTCCACTCAAACCATGCCCTAAACTGTCTGTAACATAAAGAATGGTTTTGGTTGGATTTTGTGAGGTTGCAAGATGTGCTCTGTATGTAAGAGTTAATGACCACCAGCCTGGAACCCTAAACAGTGGCCACACGAGAAACTGGAATTTATCTACAATATTCTGCTTGATTTCACAGGGTAATCAGCACTTGCCAATTAAGTTTGCTTTGAAGACTCATTGAGAGAAGAGGTTCATCATTCAGTGGGTGAAGAAAGGAAATAAGGAGACCCAACAGTGTGGGCTGAACAACCCTGAGTAGAATGAGGTGAGAGTGATTTTCAGTAAAGTTCTGGAAGAGACAGGCAGTTTACAACTACCTGTAAATTAAGGACCATGCCTGAGTACAGACTGCTGAGAGCATTATCTGAAAATAACAGAAAAGAAAAATATAAATCCCTTGCAGGGCTAGGGGGAAGCAATTAGGGTCATTTAAGCATTTAGTCTCACATGGTAATGCTACAGACAAAAAGTTACTTCTCCAATGTCTGTGGTTCAATCCCATGCTGAAAATTGGGAGGAGCAGCTCTTGCCATGCCCTTACCACTGCCAAGTGCTGAGTCCTAAATACTGCAAGACACTGACCTGAATCAAAAATGCTTCAGAACACTCACTCAAATCAAAAAATCTTTGCACTATTTATTTTCAGTTTTAAGGCTTCGCTGCTGCCCAAGCCGCAGATGTTTTATTTAACTCTGCTCAAGTGCAGCTGTAAATCCAGCTCATGTACCATTACATTTTCAATATCCAGCTTTGGAACTGTCTCCTGTGAGTGAAAGCACAACCAGCTGAGTTCCTTGGGCTACCACCCCACTTGCCTACATGGAGGTGCCTGGTTTTTCACCATTTCTGCCAGTTTTAAGTGCTATCAGAGCAGCAAACTGCCAGCAGCACTCACCTGAGCACACCTTCCCAGCTCAGCCTTGCCCAGGTACTGGAATATCTTCAGTGCCAGCTCGTAAGGCAGCTGCACGTCGAAAAAAGGAACCTCATTGATTTCATTCTGGAAAGGAAAAAGGAGAAAAGAATTGGTGAGGCTGGTTTAACACACAGTTTGACAGCAGGAGAAGTTACCATGTATGGAGAAGGAATGGTGTGTCCTCAGGGCCATCACAGCTCCAGGAAAATATCAGTTTTTCTGCCCCTCCCTTTTTTCATGGCCCTTTAAGGGGCAGAGAAAGGCAAGACACAAGTTCTTGTAAAATAGTTTGGCTGAAGTGCCAAAAACACCCAATAAATGATCACTTTGAAGACATATGCCATTATTAATTTCACCTGCAAGATTTCAATCCCATATGATGGGAAAATGAATAAATATTTTAAATAAAACCGAATGGAGATTATGTTGGTTTCTTTCATTACTAACACAAAAAATGGTTTTTAATATTAAATGTTCCTCCTTTAACTAACTGAACATCTCAAACAAAAATTTGAAGCCAAATCCATCAATTTAAGCTAACAGCTAAATGCAGTACATAGATTTTTCCTAGATGTATTTTGTTTGGTTTAATTATGTAACTATTACATCTTCTTTCTGCAGTTATCACAAGATTTATCTTCGCTCCTATTCTGTCTGGATATTCAAAATTTTTATAATCTCTAATAGAGAAAGAGCTAAATCAGCTGATTCTGACAATTTCTATGTTACCAGTTTTGCTCTCCAGTATTTCCTCTGGTTTCTGTTCCCCCTCCAGGTGCTCCTGATCACTGTCCATCAATCCTCACATACAAAACCAGCTGCTCAGTTAAAACCCATCTCTAATGTTTGGCTTCAGAAGCTCAGGATCATCTCCTGTCTCTTGGCACTTCCCTAACCCTGGTACCTTTGTTTCTTTGTAGGTCTCTCCTACAGCTTCTCATTCAAATCTGGGCCATTTGCAGTACCAAAGCAGAATAGAAGGGATATTCTGGGTTTATTTAAAGCAGTTACTCAGGGAAATCCCAATATAATGTGGTGGTGTGGTTTTTAAACCAAAAGATATTCTACACTAGGCAAGTGTTGACAACAAACATGGGCAATGCTCCCCATCAGGTTTTTAGCAACAAAATATCACTGCACACACACTGGAACCTTGCACTTGTTCTAAAGTTACTTAAAGCAGGAGCTGCAGGCAGCCCTGCTGCTGCCCTCGCTCCTCATCCCCAATTCCCCTGCACAAGCAGCTCCTTTTCCCTGCCCCGTGCCGGGGCCGCCGGCTCCGCTCCCCGCCGCGGATCCACAGGATCTGTTTTGCTTTCGTGTGCTGTAAATCCCACCCGTCTCCAGCGGGGACACCCAAGGAAAACACAACGGGAACCTCTCGGCGGCCACATGCCGGCAGGCTCCGAGCTGGCCAGATGTGATCCCGCTCGCCTCCAGCAGCCGCGGCAGCGCTGCGGAGCCACAGGCTGCCCAAACAAATCACAGGAGCCACTGGGCAAGGATTGTTAGCTCCAGGCTTATGAGCTCAGGCACGGCACCACCGCGGATGTGCTGCTTCCAAACTGGGCTTGACTCGTGTCCAAGCAGCAGATCCTGCGCTGGCTGGATGCCCACAGAGCGCTCACTGCAAGGACTGAGGGCTGCAGGCTCAGCGGTGCTGACACAAGGCTCAAAACCAACGGTGCTCTCGAGGAAAGGAGGGAAAAAGAGCAAAAAACACAGGCTTTTTATAAACTGAGCTGCAAGAGGATTTATACCCTGCTTCAAATAAACCCAGAAGTGCCTTTTTTTCTGCTTTGGTGCTGCAAAGGATCCAAGTTTAAATGAAGATTGGCTGTAGAAGAGACCTACAAAGAAGCAAAGGAATGGGGGGTTAGGAAAGTGCCAACAGGGAGGGGATGATCCCCATTTGAGCACAAACTCATACTGATTCCATTCCAATGCAATCCTGACATTAGGGGCAGAGCCAGGTCTTCCCACACCCCAAAAGTTCCTACAGCTTGTCCTCAGCACAAGGAAGCAGGGATGTTAAGTCAGCACCAGTCTGTCTAAAAGTCTACTGGAATGAGTCCAAAACTCAAATACAACCAGCCCCTCTGAGACAGATTGGGGCTCCTGTGTGCTAATGGAGCACTAATTCTGTAAAATGGATTAATTTGTGCCTTGCAGACAGAAATTTAATCTGTTCCTTTTAATTTTTTTAAGCAAAGAGTAATTAGTCATAGTGAGGTTAGTGAGAAACAAGAAAATGGGTTTCCCCCCTAGTTTTCCTATACTGTAAATAACATCTCTATGGCATTTAGAGGATTTACCAAAATAACTTTTATGTGGTTCAGAACTGTATTTAAGACTATTTCCAAATTAACTCCTTTATTTAGAATTAAAGCTTGTTTTCTTACTACGCTGCTGCGTCATAAGGCAGGTTATCCTTAATTACTGCACCCGCATCAAACTGCCTGAGTAAATAACAAAAATCTTAAGAGGAAAAAAGATATTATTTCATAGAGTCACAGCATATCTCGAGTTAGAAGGGACCCACGAGGATCACCGAGCCCAACTCCTGGCCCTGCACAGGACACCCCAACAATCCCACCCTGTGCCATTACACAGGACAAGCAGATTCGGAAGGGTTAAAACTTTGTAAAAGGACCTATATTCAGAAGCTGAGGTTATAAGCAAGCACACAGGAACACAAATCCAGCGTCCCCTTTGCTCGCCGCCCCTCAGCCGAGCCCCTCTCCGTGCCCCGGTACCGGCCCCGCCGCGACCCCGCGCCCGCCCTGCCCGCCTGGGGCCCGGCCGGCCCCCGGCACAGCCCCAGCGCCGCCCCCGGCCCCTGCAGCCCTACCAGGTCTCGGATCAGCTGCCCCAGCAGATCGTCCCCATCTCCGGCTCCGTCCCCCGCGGGCTGCGCGGCGGGCCGGGCGGGCGGCGGGCTGCGGCGGGCCGGGGCGCCGCCGGCCAGCAGCCTGCGGGCCAGCGCCAGGTACCCGGGCTCGGCCGGGGCCTCCCGCGGGGCGTCTCCCGGCCTCTCCGGGGGCTCCTGAGGGGGCTCCTCCCGCCGCCGCCGCTTCGCGCCCCCGGCCCGCTCCTCCTGCCGCCGGGGCCGGGGCCGCTCCCGCTCCGCCGGCACCGCGGCCATTGCGGCGGGGCCGGCCCGGCGCGGCACGGAAACCGCGCCCCGCGCCCGCGCGTTCCGCCGCCACAAGGTTCCGCCGCCGCCGGGACCGGGGCCGGTGCCCGGGAATGAAGCCGCTGTTCGGGCCGGGGCCGTCGTTTTGTGGTCCCCACACGAGGGCGGCGATGGCGGCCTCAGGGCCCGGCCTGGCTCTGGGTAGCGGCGGGCGGCCGAGTGAAGCTGCGGCGCCGGCAGGGCCGGTCTGGGCTCCGGGCCCCGCTTCGAGCCTGAGCCCCCT
>QUSF01000052.1:1436269-1458820 GCA_003676055.1 Chloebia gouldiae | reverse complement strand
GCGCGGGGCCGCGGCCCCTCGGCCGCCCGCCGCCTGGCCGCCGTGGCGGGGCTGCTCTGCGCGCTCACGCCCGCGGCCGCGCTGGCCTGGCTGATCCGCAGGAGGAGCCTCTAGGGAGAGGGGCGCTGGACGGAGCGGGGAGCAGGCGGGACGCGCAACAGGTGGGCGCGGGACGGGGCGGCCGGCGGGGCCGGGCTCGGCGCGGGGTCGGCACGGCAGCGGGCGCGGGGCTCGGCTCGGTCCGGCCCGGCGGAGCGCGCTGTCCGCGGTACCCGCGCCTCGCCGGGCCGCGGGGCTGACCGCGGCAGCGCACCGAGCCACGGGCTGCTCGTGCTGCCGGCTCGCACCGATCGCTCTCCTCTTCCTATCCCTCTTCCTCTCCCCTCTCTTCCTCTCTCTGGACTGCCGGTTCCAGGTCGCACCGACCTGTCGCTCTCACCTCTCCCGACTGTCCCCTCCATCCCCACTGTCCCTCTGTCCTCCCCCCCTTTTCCAGGACTCCTCAAACGCCCCGTTTCCCCTTCCCTAAACTTTTCACGGCTTCCACCGCCGTGGCTCCCCTCCGCCCGCCCCACCCGTGCTCTCGTGGGGCAGTTTGAGCTCCATGCACGGCAGCAGCGCGGGGCAGCTGAGGGGGAGCCGAGCAGGTCCCTTGTTGCCCTGGCTGCCGGTCCCGAGAGCAGCAGGATGCTCCGTACACCCATGCCTGACAAACCTTCAGCCCTTTTTTGCGTGGAAGAACTTTCCCTGTGTCCTGTCATTCCCTGGTGGGCTTTAGACCCGCGGGTGCTGTGGGCACCCCTCGCTGAGGTCAGTGGGTGGTGGAATGTCCCCGCTGGACTTTCCAGTGGGGCAGCTGGGACATTGGCTCTGTGTTTTGGATAATGCCCCCCCAGTGTTGGGGCTTCTCCCCGAGGGGGGTCCCAAGCCACTGGCCGAGAAAAGCCAGTTACTGCTGGTTCTGTGTTCCAGAGCCACTGAGCAAACGAGCAGCAGGGAACAAGGACATTCCTGGTCCTGTAACCTTCGTTGTTGTCATCGTGGTGACAGCTCCGGGGCTTGTGGGGACAGCTCTGCACCCTCAGCCCTGGGAGCACTCAGGGATACTAAGCATATGTGGGGTCACCTCAGGGATTTTGGATGCTCTGTAGTGTTCTTTGGGTCGTGGATTGGTCACCACAGATCTAAGGAGCACGGGCTCCTCTTTTGGGTGCTGTGAATTGCATCATAAACACCCCCCAGTGTCTGTATTCAGGAAACAATTTCAGTGCATGTCTAACTTTCAGCGTGCACTGGTATCCCACTGGCTTGGATAGGGTAGTGTGGAGGGGAAGTCAGGTTATCAGAGAGTTTAAAAATGAGGTTTTCCAGCAGGTCTGGTTGTTTGCACTGTGTGTGTGCACACTGTGGGGAGGCATTGTTGTCATCCATCTGAGCCACAACTGCTGTGTCTGGCGGGAGGCTCCCCTGGTCACCTTTGGAAAGCTTTCTTTGAAACAAAAACAGAGGAGAACTGTGGGGTTTTGATGAATCGAAGCCTCAATTTCTATAAAAGCAAGCATTGGATGGTGCCTCAGAGGTGGTGTCAGTGGTGTGGGACTGTGGTCAGGAGCAGAGCAAACACATCTCTCCCTCCCCATCAGTTTGTGGCAAGTTTGGTTCCTGTGTTTGGAAGCAAACCCATCCGTCTGCCTTGCTGGCCTCTCTGAGCACAAACAGAGCTGAAATCCAAGGGGGAACGGCAGTGATCTCCCTTATCTAATGTCTCAAATGTCCTTTTCTTTCTGACAAGCCAGGGAAATTCCTCCCTGCCCAGTCTGGGACTCTGTCCCAAGCAGAGAAGGTGGCAGGTGAGCAGGGCTGGCAGAGGGAGCCTGTCAGCTGGCCCTGGTGATCCGTGCACATACACAGTCCAGACTTGCTGGCAATCCCACGAGGCCAAAGCTGTTTGGAGTATTAATTTTTGTGAAGGTTTATTGGGCAGACACTATTCTTTTCCCCCCAGTCTCTTCTGCTGTTGATCCTGGAGTCCTCACTTCCATTTCTGCCCACCAGTTGCTTATAAATGGCTTTGATGAGAGGCTGTGGAAAAGCCAAGCTTATCCCGGGCGCCTCCGAGGCGAATTCCATGGGCAGCACCGTCCTGCCCATGGCTTCAAATGCTGCCACAGACAGTGTTGAGCTGCCTCCAAATGCTCCTGGACACAAATACACATGTAAGGCTGAAAAGGAGCTCCTGGTGTGTGATGGGAAGCAGTTTCAGGGATAAAGGCTGGTGACACTCCTGGCTGTCCCTGTGTGCAACCTGTCCCACTCCTGCCAGGCTGCTAAGGCACAAGTGACCAAGCTGCAGATGAAAATACAATGCAAGCCCAGAATAATTAACTGTGTCATCTGCACCTCAGTTCCTCAGTTATTCTGGCCATTAATAATCTTCTCATCCTGAGCAGTAATTTGCTTCCACCAGCGGAGGTTTCTGACAGTCTGCAGTGTCTCAGAGCCCCAGTGACAGTGCAGTGAGCTCGGTTAGCCTTGGAGATGAGGTAAGACAGTGTTTGATTACCTCAGCAGAGTATTTCTGAATAAAACAGGCATTTTCCTGCCAATCTCAGAGAACTCTGCAGTGACAATAACATTGTCCTGCAACAAGCTGGGAAGTCTGACCTCTAACCACTTGTAATCTTGGGATTTCATGGAAAGGCTGGTTAGAGGAGAGTAACTTGAACAGTTAATGAGTACCCTGCAGGGTCAGCCTTTGTCTCGTGATCTGGTGGTTGCAGAAGGAATGGAGTAAAGAGGGAAAGGCCAGTTTCAGCTTGGGTTACTCCTCGAGTTCCCCTCCTGCTTTTTCAAGAGGCAGCAGCATTGGCTGCTGTGTGCGTACGCACGGCTTCTGAGGCAGAAGGTTGGTGCTTGTTCCCTCAGCTCCCTGTGGCTTCACACAGCAGCACAGCTCAGGGAATAATCCCGTGCTCCAGGGAACCCCTCCTGCTCTCACAGCCCTGGGTGATGGCAGTGAGAGCAGGATTAGGGTCACTGTGTGTGACCAACTTGCATCTGCAGACCCATCTGGGGAGGGATGCTTTGCAACTGGTAGTTTTGTAATATGTAATCTGACATCACCTTGAAACATCCAACCAGGGCATGAAGTATAGTTGTCAGGTGCCAGTCTGGCGTACAATGTCACTTGTATTTCGCTCTGTTGGTTCAGGAGTGGCAGTGTATTAAAATCAAACCCTACTTGTCCCTGCCAGCTCCACCAGCCTGGTTCCGTGCCCACTGTGTTGCCAAGAATTCCCCCCACTGTTTGCTGCGAGGTTCATGCAGAGCCACTCTGTCCAAAGTCTCAGTGCAGTTAATTATCTGTATTAAAACCGGGTTGATAAGATTTCTGGAGGTGTCCCACTGAGCTGTGCAGGAGAGCAGAGCAAACGAAGGACCAGAGGCAGTGGAGATGCAGAGAGCTGGTTCTGCACCAGGACAAACATCCAGCCTCGTGCACCCCGTGTGTGTCCCTCACACAAAGAGGCAGGCTGTTGTTTATCCTCCTGGATCAGGAAAAAGCCAGCCCTTCCCAGTGGCAAGCATCCTGCTCAAAAAAGCCAAAGGTCCCCTGCCACCCTCACCCCAGACTCTTAGTTAAATGGAAGAAAGAAAACCTCCAACATTAATTCTCCCGATAAACAAACATCAGAGTTTGCACAAACAAACAGCAGCCCAGGAATGGCTCATCCCACGGGTGGACTGAGGCCAAGCAGGACAGTCTTTGTGGGAGGATTGGAGTCCAAATGTGTTTTTTTACTGTCTGGGTTCCCTGCTCTTCCTGTGCAAAGATCTCCCGGACACACCATTCTTCCCAGTTCATCCCTAGCACTCCTGAACCCCCTCCTAATTGTTTTTTGGTCTTCCAAGCTGCCCTTCCATCTCCCGCGGAGATGCTAATGAAGTGTGAGTGTACACGGATGGGGCTGCTTGGGAATTTGACAGGGCTTTTGCCCAGCCCTTGTTCGCTCATTAAGCTGCTGCTGTGCGAGGAGGAAGCGATTGTGCCTCGTTTAGTCCCTGCCTCCAGCGTGCCCTCAGCGATCCAAGCCCTTGGATATATTTTTCCCTTTCAATATATCAATAACTGTTATTTTGTTTATTAGCAGTGGGACGTGTGCCAAGCGAGTGGCCCCTGTAATCCATTCAAACGGAGCAGTTCCATGCTGACACAGTAGCCGTGAGCAGAACTCCTTTTTCCAGCTGCTGCCGGAGCCGGGAGCTCAAACTCTGCTCTGGCTTCGTGCAGGTGCTGTCTAAAGGTGGCTTCTCCTCCCCTCCCTGAATAAAAATCAGTCAGAGAAGTGCTAAGAGACACAGGACCCCCTACCTGAGTCATTTCATGCCCATCCCACTCAGCATACATGAGAAAAGCAGCCTTTTTTTTTTTTTTTTTTTTTTGTAAAGCTGTGGGATAAGGCTGGGGAATTCCAGATAATTGGGAAGTGGAGCTGCCTGTGTGTGTTAAAGCACTGGGATGTGGCGAGGTTGGCTGAGGTGGTTTTGTAACCAAAGCCATTTGTTGTCTCATAACCTTATTGCTTCATTTGTGCAATGGTTGAGAGCAACTTTCTGAGCAAAATTTGTCTCTCCCTAAATGCCTAGGCACAGAGGGATATATCACCAAAGGGAATTGTTGGTTCCCATGAAAAAAATCTCAGAGGAAGTGATTTTTTTCTTATCGTTCCCATCCATGTTTCCAATAGACACTGCACTTTTCATCTAGGCACTCAGCCAGTTCCTTTTATTTTATAAGGAAATGAAAATGTTGATAGTTGTGGACAGTTTCCCCCAAAGTTTCAG
This sequence comes from Chloebia gouldiae, assembly GCA_003676055.1. Classification (NCBI taxonomy): domain Eukaryota; kingdom Metazoa; phylum Chordata; class Aves; order Passeriformes; family Passeridae; genus Chloebia; species Chloebia gouldiae. Next base: position 1,453,975 of record QUSF01000052.1, on the reverse strand, counting down.
CCTTTTAAGAATGGCACATAAAATAATCAATTTTTCAGCAGCTCTACAGAAGGGATATGCTGGTTCCCTTTCCAACTTACTATCCACCCCAGTACAAATGGGATGTAGTTTGGCTTTGCTCAGCCTTTTTCAGACCCAAAGTACCAAATTTTGCTCTGTCTGCTGAGTGCCTATTGTGGGAAATTTGGAGTAACTCCACTGGAGTCAATTGGGTTGCCCTGGATTTACGGTGCTGTAAATGAGATCAGAATTGGCTCAAAGTATATTCCATTAATGAGTCAGATACTGGCAATGCAGCCAATATGCACCCAGAAATGGCTTTAACACAGCCTAGGATATTCAAAATTGGTTTATTGAGAGATGGGCTCAGGTCCAGAATTCTGGGGTTCTCTTCTATTCTTTCCATGAAATTCACCTTCCTGCAGAAGGCCAGCACGAGGCTGATGCAAAACTTAAGAGCCATTTAAGCCCTTAGAATGGGACTTGTGAGATGCATAAACATTGTGCTGAGCTCTTTGCCTGCCCTGGAGCAGATTTATCGCTTGGAGTTCAAGATGTTCAAGGATTTATCAACTTTTACAGGTTTTCATAGATTTTCTATATGTTAAGTGACACAGAGAGACAGTTTGTAAAATACAGTGACACCACGGATGATCTGTTGCCAGCCATGGTGGCACAGCAGGACAAGGGTTCAGAGCTTGGCAGTTGGAAGTGCTGCTACAGGAGAAATAATAAATAAGGATTAAATGGTTTTGCTGTGGAGGAAATCCTTTAATCAACTCCTGAACTCTTTATTCCAGTGTAACTTGAGTAAATACCTCACCTCTTGGAGTGGAGGCAGCCACATCCTCCTGCTTTATCCAGTGCCACACTCACAGCGCCAGCTGTGCCCTGCTCTGGGGAATTCTGCCATTTGTGTGGGGAGTGAGGTACCCAAATGCCCTGCTGGTGATGTTTCCCAGCTCTGGAGAATCCCCTGGTGCTGTGTGCCTGTCCCTGAGCACAGGGAAGCAGGAAGGCTGAGCAGGGGCACATTCCAAGCCCTGGGCTATCCCTGGCAACTCTGCATTGACTCCCTGTGCCCAGCTGCTGGTTTTGTGTAGCTGTGATTGTCCCTCCCCACACAGCAAACACCTCTCCTATTTACCTTCTGCCAATAAAGCCAGGCAGCTCTGCTAAAGCACTTTGGGATGCTCCAGCACTTCCAGAGTGCAAGTGGGATGTGGAAGATGGAGCATGGAGGTGCAGCAGCCCTGGGATGGGGCTGGCTGACAGCCTTGATCACAGCCAGACTGGAAACGTGCTTCATGCCAGCCTTCCTCCTTCCAGCCATTCCCACTGTTGCTTCAGATTCCTTGAAACTAGAAAGCAAGGCTGGGAATGAGGGAAGAGGCTGGAATTGCCACATCCTGTGGACAGCTGGCAGGAACTGGGATAAAGCAGACATGAGGAACCAGAGCCATTCCAGGTGGCTGGAACAGGGAAAGGTCACAGCCCCAAGGCTGCGTTTGCTCTCAGGCACAGGGTGGGATTACTGGGGTGTCCTGGAGTCAGGAGTTGGACTGATGATCCCTGTGGGTCCCTTCCCACTCAGGATACTCCGTGATTCTGCTCAGGGTCCATGGCAGCACCACAACTCACCTCTGTCCCTGGAGGTTCAGCCATCCCAAGGCTGCCTCCTGCTACCTTCCCGCTGGCATGAGCCGGGCAGGACGGCAGGAAGGGGAGGGATCCGGGGTAAGGCAGCTCAGCATCTGCCCCGGAGCTGCTGGCCAGCCCTAATTAGGCTGTGACTTCATTGCTGCTGCAGTTGCACCGTCAGCGACTCCCCCTCTCCCAGCGGTGAAATCACCTCATCCCGGCGGCCGGCGGAGATCTCTCCGTGCGGGTTTTTCTGGGATCTCTCACTGTCACAGCCTGCCAACGAGATATCCACGGCATCTGCCCCAGCCAGGGCTGCTGTCAACAAACTGGGGGACAAGCGCTGGGAAATGGGAATTTCATCGCAGATGCCCCTCGGGCACCTCTCCTGCTAATTTGCACTTAGATGGGTGCCTTTCTCTGAGCACTTTATTAATTAAGGCTCGCAGCCCACCTGTGAGGCAAAGAAGTTATTAGTGCTCTCATTTTCCAGCAGAACTGAAAGCAGTGTTTGCCCAAGGCCACAAATCTAATCAGTGGCAGAGGCAGGAATGAGTGAGTTCTTGCAGTCTCCTGTGATACTCTGTGCACCCCACTGCCTACCTGGAACAAATTTAATGGCTTCCCTAAAAGTTCACACTTTTGTTAATGCGATGTAAATGAAGATGGAGCACCCAAAAGGAGCCTTGCAAGGGGGAGAGCTCCCAGAATCTGCAGTACCCAGGGCCAAAGGCATCATCTCCTGTCTGAGCCACAAACCCTCTTCCCCATAAACTCCACTTCTCTTCTTGTCCATAAATGTAGTAGGAGGGTTCAAGCATAAATTTAAAAGAAGCTTTTATTGTACCCAATGCATCAACATAATTAACACCCAACCTCATTTTTTTGCTTTCTTAGGCTGGAGCAAACCCTGTGCCCTTGGAGAAAATTGTTTCCCCTTTTCCTCCAGGGAATCCAGAGCCTGAGCAGCAGCTGTGAAGAGTGGAGAGAAAGAAAGAAGTGGGAGATGCTGGAAGTGCTTTGGGCGACGTGAGAAGGAGGATTTGCCCGGAAGGAGCTGTTCAAGGGCCCAGCAGCAAACCAGAGACACAAAACCTGCTTATATATAGAAGAATGTAACCCCTGTGTATGCAGACGTGGACGCGTGCATGCCTTGTCGAGAGCGTAAGCGACATTCCCTGTAGATCGCTGCTGTGAGCAGCCCTGCTCCTGCAGGCCGAGCCTTGGCACTGCTGCTGGCCTGCTGGACACCACCCACTGCCCTGCTGGCCCATTTATGCAGCAGGATGAGGAGGAATCTCTACACCCAGATTAGTAATCCCGAGAATTCCAAACGTGCTGCAGCGCGGGCACGGCCCAGGCGTGGCGGGGAGCGGGTGCGGAGCAGCTCGGACAGCAGTTTGTGTGTGTAAATATTCATGCTCTGGCACCAGGGGAGAGCAGCTTTCCTATGACTTTAGTTTCTCTGGTGCTACATTTAATATTTGTCTGGGGCTAAACTGCCTCTCTGTGGTGCTACGGTTTCCCCAAGAGGATGTTCTGAAACGTGGGACAAGGAAAGATCTATTTTGGTTATTGATATTTATACACAAGATAGCAAAAATAAGACTTGTTGAGAAGGTGCTATTTTTTTTTCTTTCTTTCAATCTCTGCAGAAACTAAGACAAAACAAATAATCTACCCCAGAATTTTATAAAACTCCTTTTCTTTGGAGCAGTTCTTTTTCTTTTGACAGTGTGGAGCTTGGGAAGCAGCAGGCACTGAGGTGGAAAGGACACAGGGCCCTTTCCACTGCAGTGTGCACATCAGAGTCTGCTAGAGCAGCACTTTCTGCAGCTCCAGAGCTGGGAATTCTCCTGCATGGTGATTTATTCAGTCCCACATCCCATGAACCAGGGAAGAGAACTCTTATCCAGACTGATCACTAGAGCAGGGGATAACAGGAGAACTTGGCCTTAGAAGTCAAAGGGCTTTTTTCAGTCTCATACTGAGCACTTTTTTCCTTGCAGCCAAAACTACCTGTCAGATTTCGGGTACCTTCCACATACAGCAACCTGTGCACAGTTTTTTAGAAACATTTTTCCTACCTTCAGATATTTGCACCAGAAAATTGACCCTGTCATGGCAGGGAGGGCATTTTCAAAGGCATAGAGGAATGTTGGAACCCGATTTCTGAAGGAAATTTGGCTCCTTGTCTTTTAAAAATACTTCCCACCCCTCCCCCAGCCCAGGAAGAAGCTGAGTGGCCTCTGTGTCCAGTCAGACCTTGCATTTTCCACTGCTGCAGGAGAAATGTTTCTAAGCAATCTGAAAGCTAAATTCTCCCTTTATCAAATATTCACCGCAGTGTTGTGAGCCCCTGCACACATTTTCCTGGCTGATATTGATCCAAGTCCATTCCCAAACAGCAGCAAGGGCTCTGCTGGAAGAGCAGATTGTTCCTAGTGAAGAACCTTGCCCTGCCTTAGGTGATGTGCAGTGTTGGGAGGGGTGGTGTAGCTCCGTGTAGTTTGTCTGTCCATGTCCCTTGGGTGCTCTCAGAGCCACAGGGGCCAGTGAAACATTTTCCTGCCATTTTTGGCCTGATGCTCAGTAATCCTCAGCATCCTGAACCCCTTCCTAGTTCAGTCTCCTACAGAAACAAGGACAAATTCTTCTAACAAAAGGAGGAGCCTCAGCTGATTCCAGCAGTGCTGCCAGTGCTGGGGAGAGCCTTAAAAATACAAATTTCTGGAATCCCCTGCAATGTGGGAGTGAAGTTATGCCTGTGGAATTGCACAAGTCCCACTTGAACAGGAACCATGGATGTGACACTTGGCTGTAGGGAACAGCCCCTGCAGCTCTGCCCTGCACATCCTCCCCAGCCCTGGGACAGGCCCAGAGCTGGGTCACATCCCTCAGAGGCTCTCCCACAGATTCCTCACCTTTATCAGCTCTGAATGTAATAAACTTCTCACCTGGAATAGGCATTATTCCATTTTCCCTGTGCACACAGCTGGCACTGCCCTTGCCTCTCCTGCTGCCCTGGCTGTTGGGGGCTGCAGCCTTCAGGCTGCTCCCAGTCTTTCCATTCCCTTGGAACAGCACAGCCAAGGAAAAGGAAAGGAAGTTCTGTCCTCCCCACCTCGGGAGAACCCCCAAATCTGTGATCAGCCCCAGTGCAGGGATTGGCTGATCTCCCTCAGTCCCAGCCCTCTGTGGACAGGCTTGTCTGTGAAAATTCCCAAACCTCAGAGCTCCCAGGGGATTGCTCTCCTCAGGGACTCCAGTCAGCAAAAAATGTTAAAAGACTTGTCCTGCCCAGCATGGAACAGCCACATCGATGGTGCTTCCCAAGTGGAAACCAGAGCAGGTGTGGTACCCCAAATCCTGCCTTGTTCCTGGTTTGTTTCACTTTTGTAGTTCCAAACTGGATGTTTCGCATGAAGCGAGGGTGAAGTTTTGGAGTTTTGTAGCCAGAATTCCCTGTACAGAACTGGAATTCCTTATTGAGGGTACAGATTTGTCAGAGCCTTATATTTTGTGGTGTAATTGCTATCCTTGAACACCTCCATTTTTTGACAAGGAGTGTTTTTATCCTTTCTACAAGATCTGCTTTTCCCCTGGTTGGTGTTTGCACGGAAAGGGAAGGGTGCTGGGAACTCCCTGGAAATTCCCAGTCCCCTCCTGTGAGCAGGAAACCGGCACAGTTCCCCTCTGGCCCTTTTGTTTTCTCACAGCAGCAGCAATCCCTGGGTTGGGTCAGCTGGGAGGGCCAGGGAGGGCTCTCCCGACAGAGAAACTGAGCCCTCTCGGGTTTCAGAGCTCGGTTATGAGCTCATAGTCTGCGCAGAGCAAGGCTGGGAGGGAACTCTTCATGAATTTTTAAAGCAGTTCTCTGCCAAGACAGCTCCCAGCACAACCTGGAATTCCATGTTCCAAGGTAAAAGAGCAGTCTGGTGTGGGCTGCTGCTCAGCTCCTCTGTCACCTGCTCAGATTGCTCCTTTGGCCATGAACTCCAGGCTGCACCAGCAATGCTGGGCTAGCCCAGGGCAGGGCTTGGCCCAGGAGTTCCACAGTCCTTCCTCTTCTCCAGCAGAATTCTTCTCAGCAGGTAAAAAGGCAGGGGATGGGACCAGGGCTGCTGTCCCACAGCCTGGTGTGCCCAGGAGGGGCAGCACCCAGGCAAACTCCAGCAAAGCACCCCAAGCAGGGAGCTGACAGTGCAGAGGGGGGAATCCCATCCCCTGCTTCACAGCAGGCAGGCAGGAATTCCTCTTTGAGCCAAGCCCATTGCTAAAGCAATTCCCTTAAATCCTCCTTAAACACTTCTTGAACCAGTTTCATCTGATTTGTGCGTTTGTTTTGTTTCTATATCACAGGAAAAGTTATAAAGGTCTCTTAAACCCTCAGCATGAGCAGAAGCAGTTCCTGCTGTTGAAATCCATGACAAACTGAACTGGTTAAACTGGTGCAGTGTCTGTCCACAGACAGCCTGGAATGAGGCATTCCCAGCTGGAAAACTGCACTGCCCTGTGAAAAATGGCCCCAGAGAGGACAGAATAGCACATAATACTCAATTTTCCTACATAACATCTGTCCCTGCTCTCGGCAGGAGCCTGTATGGAGTATGTACAGAACAGACTATCTGCATCCTGGACACACTGTCCATGTCCAGCCCTCCTGGCTGTATCTCAGCTCCCCAGCAGGTACACAACTTTCCTTGGAGCCAGTTTGCTCCCAGCAAATTTGATTTTCAATCCAGGCTTCAAACTCAGCCTTGTTCTTGTGTAACTTTGCTCTGTGTGAGCTGAACTTTCCATCTCATCGCAGCAGGTGAGGAGACTGCAATGCCAGTTCCAGATCCGAGGGCTGGGGGAATTGTAAATACCATGGGAATTGGGCTTCCCTAGGACCAGCCAGTCTCAGAAGAGGGGAGGGATCCTCACCTGCTGCTCCTGCCTTGGGTTTTTACACCAAAAAAACACAAACCTTTTTTTTTTTTTATTATTAGTTACACCATTATTACTTACACCTTTTTTACTTAAATCTTTATTAGTTACTCCATCAGTAGTTACAGGTGGCAGCAAGCAGAGCAAACCCAGCTGCAGTGGGATTTAATTCCCTGGGTGTTTACAGCATCCCTTTTTGAGTTACTCACCACAGTTTATCACAAAACCTTCCCATCCTCGTTAGTCCTGAGGCCACTGGGAATTCCCCAGTCTCTCCCAGGGGCATTGCCAAGGGAATGACAGGCAGGGAATGCCCAATTCCTGGCATTTTGCTGCTCCAGAACCATTGGGATGAAACTCCAGCAGGGTCACTGTGCAGGTTTCTCCCTCACCAAAGCAAGGGCAGGGCCTGTGCTCAGAGTTCCTGGAGCTCCAGGAGGCTCCTGGTCCTGGCTGGATGGGGCTTCTCTCTTTTGTAAAAGGAATTTCATATGCTGAGACTCTTTGTACATATTTATAAGGAATTTATTAAAAAAAAAAAGAAAAATAACTGTTCAATGGCAAAAAAAGGCTCCGGGTTTTATTTCCACTCTCTGAGGAATTTCCTTCCACAGCCTCTCCTGTTTTCCCACGGAAGTCAACAGGTTCCCAGTAGTTGTCACTGGAACTGAAGTTTCCCCTGGATGTTTTCTGGTTCAAGTGTCATGTTCTAGGAGAAGGTAGGACCATTGTCCCAAAAAAACCCCCAAAACTTTAAGAATGCAAACCCACCCTTTCCCCTTGATTTCCTTCCTTATCACCAATAAAAAGTGAATTTTGAAGCAGTGTATCCCACACTTTCTGTAGAGCTGGGCTCCTACACCTCCAAACACATTTTCCAGGAGCATTTAGGGAAAAAATTCAGAATGAGAAGTAGCTTTTTGAACAGTTTGAAATCAGAAACACCAAGCCCTGGGTTCACAGGCACTGCAGTGACACTTGAGGCCTCTCAGAAACTGCCTGCCCATGGAATCACTGATTTCCCCTTTTCCTGGTGAATATTCCAGGCTATCACACATAACATTTTTTATGCCTAATGAAAACCTTGCTCCCTGCCGTTCTGAACTCTCTCCCATCCCAAAGATAGGGGAGCTATTCCCATTGCAGAGAGCAATGAGATTCCTTGGCTTTGTTCTCCATCTTTGATATCACTTTGGTTTGGAAGTAAAGCTTTTCCTCCTCTGCTCCCTGGACCTCCCAAGCCAGGTTTGGACTCTGCCCAGCTCAGGCTCTGCTCTCACCATTCCTCCTCAGCCACAATGAGCTTATTTCCAAAGAAATGTGGAGCCTTACTCCTGTTCCATCAGCTCCTGATGGCTTTAATTCCTCCCCTGTGGAGTTTCCATCAGCACAGACGCAGCCTCCTTCCCTCAGGAGCCTCTTCTTGCTGATGGCTCAGGTGGGGCTGTCACCTTCAGCCATTTCCATGGCAATGAGCTGGGGGGATGCTGCTGCTCCAGGGGGGTGGGAGCAGCGGTGGGGACAGGGAAAGCTCCAGAACAAACAGCAGCTCCCTCTGAGGGCTTGTGCTGCTGGAGAACCTCAGCAGAGAGCTCAGCCACAGGGGTGGGGTTAATTCCTATTCATTCCTGCCAGGGATCTCCTTCCTCAGGAGCTCCCGCTGAAGCTCAAGGCTCTGGTTTTCCCTGCTGGTCCTGGCTGAGGAGCACAGGGCAGGCACACTGAGTTTGTGAGATGCTCTTAGTCAGGTGCTGGATGTCCATCCAGCAAACCCAAACCCAACTCAACTTTAACCTCCCTCGGCTCTCCCCAGAGACTGGGAAAGTCTCACCATGAAAATTAAATAGGAAGAACATTTCTAGGGAAAGGAGGTGTCATTTCCAGCTTCACTGGCAGGGTCCTTCCCAAGCTCCCTGTGATTTTCCTAAAGTGACAGCACGTGCCATTTGTGGAATCAATTGGAAAAACAGCAGCTGGGAAATGGGAAATGCCATTTCTGTAACTGCAACTGTGGACACGAGGTTCTGAATCCCTGCTTGGGAAGAGTTCTCAGAGAGAGCTGTTCTGTAATTCTATAAAGTCATGGATTCAGGGAATCTAGGGCCAGGTGATGTGGAGCTGCTCAGCCAGAGCACAGCTGTGTTCAGCACATGCACTCACAGCTCCCCTGCACTGGGCATGCAGTGTTTGTCCATACTGAAAGGGCCGGAAAATAGGAAACATGCCAGACCTGTAAGCTCCAGAAACACCCTGGAGTCTGCCACAGCAGAACCCACACCTCCCCTTCCTTCGAGGGCAAAGTTGCTGGCCAGTCACCATTGCTCTGTTGGCTCAGAGCTGGAAGGAGGATTGACAACAGAGCTGAGCAGGGATCCTGGGATTTTCCTGCTCCGTGCCTGGTGGGCGGCCCTGCTGTCAGTACACCTGCAGGTGGGCAGAGGTGGTGCCGTCCTTCCAGCAGCGCAGCGTCTCCACGGTGACCGAGCGGCACAGGGGACACGTCTTCTCCCGGTCGAACCAGAGGCACAGGCACTCCTCACAGAACACGTGCTGGGGACACAGGGACGGAGTGTCGGGATGGAAATGAGGGGGGTGTTCTATTCCCATCTGTCAGAGCTGGGGCAGTTCTCTGCTGCTCATGGGGCAGTTTTTTCTTTATCTCTCCCACAGCCAAGCCTTCCTCCAGGAGATCTCTGCTGTTCATGGCCACTGAGTGTCCCTGCATGGCTGAGAAAATTCCATCATCCATGGGGAGATGCTCTGCCCAGGGGAGGAGCCAAGCATTCCTACCTGGATCCAATCTGACCTGGGAACAGCACAGCAGCCTTTGCCCCCTGCATTCCCAGAGGAGCAGCTTTCTTCCCCCCTGCATTCCCAGAGGAGCAGCTTTCTTCCCCCTGCATTCCCAGAGGAGCCCAGGCCCATCTCCCCCAGCCCTGGAGCTCCAGAGGAAAACTCCCCCCTTGTGCAGGATCCCTGCTCCAGCAGAAGCACAGCTGGCACTGCAGGAGGGCTGAGCCCCCCTGGGATGGGGCTGCTGCCACCTCCCTGACCCACAGGGGCCAGGGCCTCCTCTGACTCTGGCAGTGGTTTTATTTTGTTTGCACTATTGCATTTGTATTTTCAGTTTTCCCAGTAAAGAACTGTTATCCCTGCTCCCGTATCTTTGCCTGAGAGACCCTTAATTTCAAAGATCATAGAAATTTGGAGGGAGGGAGGTTTACATTTACAATTTCCATTTCAGGGGAGGCTCCTGCCTTCCTTAGCAGACACCTGTCTGTTCAAACCAGGACACACCACCAGCAGGGAGGCAGTTGGTGCAGCTGGCACTCACAGTGTGGAAATAAACCCCAAGTTTGCCAAAGCTCTGGTTTTTAATAACAACACTAGAAAGAAACATTCCAAAGATCTACAACACCTGGACTGACAGGGGAGCTGAGAGGGTTTTCCTTTACCATATCTCTTCCTCAGTTCCCTAAGTCCTCACTAAGCTCTAATAACCTCTTTCTTCCCCCTGCTCCTTGCATTTGCTTTATTCTGCAGTCCCAGTTTCCCCTTTTCAGTAAATATCTGTTCTCATCCTCTGGTTTCTGCACTGACCCCTCCCTGGGTTCTCCCCAGCACACACCATCCAGTCCCAGACTGGGAGAGCAGGAAAAGGGCAAGGAGGGAACACGAGGAGCTGTGAGAAGCTGGGAACTCCTCCACACATGAGGAGTCAGCAGAAATGTCACTCCTCAAATCCCAGCTCTGCCAAGCAGATCCAAAAGCAGCTTCTTGGGGGCTTCTGGCTTGGAAACATCTGCACAGATGTTCACAGCAAGGCTAAGAGGCACCTTTGGTGCACAGGATGGCTTTCATTTGAGAACCCTGTTATCAAAAGGGAGTTTTGAATCTACCCAGCCCTCTGAAGGGGCAGGTAAAGCTCTGCTCACTCTAGCCCCAGGGTCTGCACTGCCCACTGCAGTCCCTGCCCCACAAGGCTGTGCCCAGCCCACAGCCACGCTCACCCCATCAGCTGCCACAACCCAGTGGTCACCCAGGCAATAAAGACCCACCAGGAGCTGGACCAAGAGCCAGCAAAGGCCTTCACGAGTTCCCAGGCTGGCTGTGCCTCTCCCCACTGCAGGAGCTCACTGAAGGAATGGCAGCAGGGCACTTCTGGGGGCTTACCTGGCACAGAAGGATCAAAGGTTCCCTGAACTCTGCCTGGCAGATGGCACAGATGTCTCCTGCCTCACTGCACTGCTGGCTCGTGGCACGGACTCCATAGCTCTGCCAGGGAGAGGTGGGGAGAAACAGACCCCATGTCAAAGGGCTGGAAGGGGAAATGTGCGAAAAAATTGCTTTTCACCCCCAGGTTCCCCACAGGGCGTCCTGTCACTGGGTGGGGAAGGGGGATGTGGGCACAGAGGAGTCTGGAGCTCTGTGCTCCCTGTCTGCCTCTCCCCTGGAGCTGACTCCTTTTTTTAGGGCCTCCACTTGTGCAGCAAGGATAATGGAATTTAATGAGCTCAACAGGGAGCTGAGAGGATTAATTCAGCATCATTTGCAGGGGTGTTTAGATGGAGGGAGGGATTATTATTATTATTAGCAAGCAGGAGACAATAGAAGAAAGAGTAACAGCAGCTGTGCCCACAGGCTGCCCACTTCCCCTTTAGACACAGGGAAGGTAAATGCTGCTCCTCCCACTGTAACAAATTTAGGGGAAACAGAAACCTGCTGAGGGAAAATGACCAGCCCAAGCTCAGGGAATAAGCAAGATAAGTTCTAACTTTGATGAGCTTCTTTTCCTCTACAGCCTTTGATTTACCCTTTTAAAATGTAAGTCACTGCAGCAGATCTAAATATCAGCCTTGTGGAATGCAGTGCCTGGGATAATCCCTGTGCACTGCAGGGTCTCTTTCAATGTCACTGCACATCAGGCACCACAAAGTCCTTCCCACACTCTGCACTACAAAGTTTTGTCAGCTCCTTGCACTTGGATTAATCCACATTACACAGAGCTTCCAATCAGACAGAACAGGAACAATCTCTCACCACAGCTGGGGCAGGGCAGATGTCAGAAAAGGTCCCTGACATCCCTGACAGGAACCTCCAGCTTGTCCAGCCGTGGGCTAACATTGTTTTGTTCTGTGGTCCTGAGCAATTTTCCATTTTATTATTCAGCAAGAACAAGGTTCCACCTCTGGGACTGCTCCTCCACGTTTAACTCCTTACCTGGGGGGTGCAAAGGACCTTCAGTGCCCTCCTGACACTTCCCACACGGCCACAGATGTCAAAAGACTGCAAAAAGCACATCTCATTTTAGATAATTTTCACAAAACCTTTGTGTGTGTGTGTGTGTGTCAGTCCAGAAACTCAGCAAACATTCTCCAAATGGATACTCAGAGGGGAAAAAGTAACAATAGTGCCAAAAAAGATTTCATGGTGATCATGAAATATGTAATAAATGGGAACTGACAGTGGGGAAGGGTGGCCAGAAAAGCTCTGGGAGCAGCTGACTGCAAAGTGGGGACTTTACAGGACACAGAGAGGGGCTGGCACCAGGCTGGGCTGGGGACAATTGTCCACCCCACTAAGCAGGGAAGGGCTAAAATGAACCCATTCCCATAGGGAAGGGAAAGGAAGGGAGGGGGAAAGGTGAAAAGAAAATGAAAATAGCTTCAAAACCTAACCCAGTCCATCATACCTCTCTCCCCTACTGCTGGCAGAGCACAGGGAAAGCTCACTGAACTAAAGAAGATGTGAAAAAGTGACAGTGCAAGGAGCAGCCCTGCATCAGCTGGGGCTGGTGGCACAGCAGGAGCTGCTGGCTGTCACCTGGGGCAGGGGAGGCTGTGATGCTGCAGCTGCAGAGCTGGAGCAGCACTGCAAAGGCAAGAGACAGAGAGAGGAGTTGGCTTTCTGCTGTTGAAGTGTTTTTGGTGAGAGTGATTGAGTGGGCTCGCTGCAGGGAATGCCAATGAGCTCATCCTGCAGTGCATGGGGAAGCAAATGCAGGCACCAATAATGCTTCCAGGCAGCACACACAGGGCTCCCAGGCTCCTTCCAGTAATGCTCCCACTCAGCAGCCCCCACCTGGGGCTGCCCACTGCCTCAGACACCCCATCTCCCACCAAGGATGGGGGTCAGCCCTTTCCTTCCCACTGCAAGTCCCAGCTTTTCCTGCTTGCTGTGCCTCCAGCATGACTCCAATGCCTTTGCTCCAATGTTTCCTCTCTCCCAGCCCATATTCCCCCCTCATGCCCCCTCTGGAGCCCCCTGCACCCCCAAAAGCTGTGTGTTCAGAGGACCAACACCCATTTCTCACCCATTTTTTGTTGCTCCAGCCATCATCACAACTGGGTCACACACAGGGCGTGCTGCTGCTCGGGACAGGCACAAAATCCAACCTGCATGCTCTGTGTGTGAGCATCTGGGATTTCTCCACCAAAACCAGAGGCTCATGGCTCCACAGGGCAGACACAGGCACCAGCACAGCTCCAAGCAGCCTCCTGGAAGTGCTCCTGCCCTTGTGCAGGGGAAGGGGATGCAGCCCCAGCCCCAGCTGAGCCCTGGAATTCCGCCAGGAGCTCTCAGTGCCAAACTGGCTTCTGTGGTTCTTCTAATGTGGTTTGTGGCTTTGCTAATGTGGACTCCTCTGGGGATATTTTCAGTGTCTCAGGCAAGGAGCTGGACCTGCAGCTCTGGGGACTGGAAATGGGATGGGCACAGCCAGGGCTCTGTGCCCTGCTCTGGGAGAGGAGCTCCCCCTTTCCTTCCACTTCCAAGCAAAGTCTTGGTGTGCACAGGTCTGACCCTGACCTAGACACAAACTTCCCAAAAGGCTTTTCCAATCTAGGTCACCCCAACACTCCTTAGAAAGGCTTCAGAGGACAGGAACATCAAGTTAACCCCTAAGGAGCTGTTCCCACCTGTGCCAGGCCCTGAGGAGCCCCACCTGGGCTCTCCTCCCACAGCCCCTGCTCCTGGGCCTGGCAGCTCTAGTTAAGCTCAGCCCTGGAGGCCTCAGCTCATTGCTGAGTGTCTTAGGTCAGAAATGCAAGATGTTGCTGGGGGTGTGTGTTCTATCCCCATCTGTCAGAGCTGGGGCAGTTCTCTGCTGGTTTTGGGCAGTTTTTTCTTTATCTCTCCCACAGCCAATCCTCCCTCCAGGAGATCTCTGCTGTTCATGGCCACTGAGTGTCCCTGCATGGCTGAGAAAATTCCATCATCCATGGGGAGATGCTCTGCCTGGGGAGGAGCCAAGCATTCCTACCCGGATCCAATCTGACCTGGGAACAGCACAGAAGCCTTTGCCCCCTGCATTCCCAGAGGAGCAGCTTTCTTCCCCCTGCATTCCCAGAGGAGCAGCTTTCTTCCCCCCTGCATTCCCAGAGGAGCAGCTTTCTTCCCCCCTGCATTCCCAGAGGAGCAGCTTTCTTCCCCCTGCATTCCCAGAGGAGCAGCTTTCTTCCCCCTGCATTCCCAGAGGAGCAGCTTTCTCCCCCCTGCATTCCCAGAGGAGCAGCTTTCTTCCCCCTGCATTCCCAGAGGAGCCCAGGCCCATCTCCCCCAGCCCTGGAGCTCCAGAGGAAAACTCCCCCCTTGTGCAGGATCCCTGCTCCAGCAGAAGCACAGCTGGCACTGCAGGAGGGCTGAGCCACCCTGGGATGGGGCTGCTGCCACCTCCCTGATCCACAGCGTGTCAGGGCCTGCTCTGACTCTGGCAGTGGTTTGTTTTGTATTACTGCATTTTTATTTTACTTTTATTTTCTTCCCTAATAAAGAACTGTTATTCCTACTCCCACATCTTTGCCTGAGAGCCCCTTAATTTCAAAACTATAATAATTTGGAGGGAGGGGGTTTACATTTTCCATTTTAGGGGAGTCTCCTGCCTTCCTAGCAGACACCTGTCTGTTCAAACCAAGGCACTGAGCTGTGCTCTGACGGTGCTGGTGTCCAGCTGAGCTGTGCCTTGCTGCAGATCCCCCTGCTCTGCACCCCCCAGCAGCTGGGGTTGTTCCTCATCCTCCCCCTGAGCCTGCTCATTGCTGGGCTCTGCCCTGCAGTTCTTGGACTCTCTGACCCTGGCTGGGGAGGCCCTTTCCTGCCAGCTGTGCCTTTGAGCTTGGCTCCCCTTGCTCCAAGGAGCAGAATTCCCCACCTGCATCTTCCCACTCTGAGGTGCAAGAAGTGGCACATGGAACTGCATCCCTCTTCCAGGTGTTGAGTTACTTTTGCAAGCAGGGAACAAGAAAGATCCCTCAAAATCTGTTCTTGTTCACCTGTGGTCTGCACACCTGAGCTGCCAGAGGGGCAGGAGGGGTGGGTACTGCAGTGGCTCCAGGCAATGACACCTCTGAAAGGGCCACCAATCCTCCCCTCAGCACAGGGAGAGGAGCTGGGGCTGAGGGCTGTGCAGGGAGCTGCACTGGCCTCGTGTGCTCCTGTCCTGGCACTGCTTGCTCTGCTCCTGGCTGGGGCTCAGAGCTGCTGTGAGCACTGGCCATGACCTCCTCTGCCTGATTTGCTCAGAAGAACTGTAAAGCCCTCGACAGGAGGGGTTGCAGGACCCTATTCTTGCACAATACTCTGTAATTCAGCATTGCTCTGCTCCTCTGAGCTGTTTCCAGCTTGGATATGTTCTCCGTTCCTCATTTTTCAGTCTCCTGCAAAGCCACAGGCACAGACAGGGATCTGGGATGGAGCAAGCCTGGCCCTTCTCAGAGGGGTGAACATCTGGTTTATCACAGTTTGCTTCAGCTACTGCTCTGCCCCTGGGCAGGGTTTAACACACACCGCTGGAAATACAATTATTTCTGGACCTGGGACTCCTCTGACTAAATCACACCTACTCATTTACAACTGCACCAACTTTGTGCTCTTATTTTTGAGGAAACATGAATTACTCCTGCCCATCACTTGTATCAGCCAGAGCAGGACCTAGAACAGGACCTGTTTTATCCAGGCAGGACTTGGCTGCTGCTTTCTCTCCCTGCTGCACTCAAGAGCTGTGAGTGGCAGAGGAAAGCTTAGAGACAGCCATGTGAGTGTCTGCAGCCTGCCTTTGTGTGACATCTGGAGGTGTGCAGCCAGCCAGCACTGCTCCCCCAGGACCAGCTCCCCTGCTCCTGCAGCCTCTGCAGAGAGGGATGAGCAGAGCAGCAATGACTTCATGAGTCTGATGCAACCCTGGGAGCAGGCTCAGATCCTCGCCCAGCCCAGCAATGCCCACATGCTGGGCAGCAAAATGCCTTTGGCAGCTGAAGCACGCGGTGCTGCTGGGCAGGGACAGCCACAACCAAAGGAGCATTTGTCCCTTCAGCTGTGCTGCTCCCTGCTCCTGCCCCCCCTGCTCCTGCCCCAGCTCCCAGGGAATGTTCAGCAGGTGCTGCTCACCTTGCAGAGGCTGTACATGATGATCAGGATGCCACCCAGGAAGTAGCTGCTGGATGGGTCATCCCCCATGATGTATTTGTACCACAGCTGGATGGGCACCAGGGAGCGGAAGAGCTGGCTCAGCTCCTCAATAATCAGGTAAAACTTTCCCTGCAAGACAACCAGGCAAGTGAGACCATCATTACTATCAGCAAGTCAAAAGAACATTTAATTTGTGCAGGGCTGCTGTTCACTGATCACTGCACTGTTAAATGGTGCAGCTCATGAGATGCAGCTTTTTCTGCAGCCCCTCAGCTCTGTGCCCAGAAAGGATAAATATCCCTTCATTCCTCCACAGGGCTCAGCTGAACACAAGCAGAACAAGTCACTGAAATATTCACTTGCTTTTTTACTGTCAACTTAAACTTGGAATTTGGAATCAATGAAATCTGCTATGCAGCATTTTGGAATTACAAACTTTAGAGCAGGTTATGGATAGGCAATAAATTGTGTGTCTGGACAATGCTGCAGAAAAACAAAGGTTAATATGATGTGAATTGTAGATATTATTAGTAGTGAGAAAAGGAAAGCAAGTTAGATCTCTGACCTTACACCCCTTCTGAAGGTACAGGGATTAAATGTTAAGTGACCTCACTCTTCATGACAACTTTTTAGGTAATCCCAAATAATCAAATTAATTCGTTTGACAGCATCCTTCCCCTCCCCCTCAGGTGGGTGGGCAGTGCACAGATGAAAAGACTGGTGCTGAAAATTAAACCCTCAGGGCATTTAAAACTCAAAGGGACCAAACCTTCCACAAGACCTCAAGGAAGGAAAGGCTGGGGGCAGGGGAAGTTTGCTGCTTGAAATGCTTCTCTCCCAAAAGAGACTCAAAGAATGGGCAACATCCTTTGTAAACCTTCACCAAAGCCTGAATAAGTGTCTAATTTAGGGCCACCCCCAGTTTGCTTTGTCCCACGCTGTTTACAGGGACAGCTGGTGGCAAACCGAGTCCAGAAGGATACTTAATCTGCAATGACATTATCTGGGCTGAAAGATTTGCGTTTGTCCTGTCAAAATCCTTTTATTTGCTAAGCTCCTGGAGAAGGGGAAATTCCCCTGGAATTTTGCTGTGTTGTCCCAGTTAGCTCTGTCATCAGTGATGTCATCGCAGGCCAATCACTAATTGCTGCGGTGGGGATGGGGACTGAGTCCTCGCAGCCGGGCTGGCAGCAGCCGGCACCCTTCCCCGGGGGCTGCGATGAGATCACTCGCAGGCCATCCTGCAGCTCCCGACAATGCAATCCTTCCCACCGCCCTGGCACGCTCGTGAGCTCATGTCCCGCGGGATGCGAGTGAGCTCACACCAGCGGCTGCTATCGGCCCGGCTGCTTCCCTCCCCGTACCCATCCCATCCCTACCCCACCCAAATCCCCATTTCCCTTCCATCCCACCCCATCCCCATCCCCATTTTCCTTCCATCCCACCCCATTCCTCTCCCCATCCCCATTTTCCTTCCATCCCACCCCATTCCCCTCCCCATCCCCATTTCCCTTCCATCCCACCCCATCCCCATTTCCCTTCCATCACACCCCATTCCCCTCCTCATCCCCATTTCCCTCCCCATCCCCATCCTCATCCCCATCCCCATTCGCTTCCATCCCACCCCATCCCCTTCCCCACCCCATCCCACCCCCACCCCATCCCCACTCCACCCCCACCGCATCCCCACTCCATCCCCATCCCCTCCCCACCCCGGGCAGCAGCAGC
>QUSF01000052.1:1411424-1436169 GCA_003676055.1 Chloebia gouldiae | reverse complement strand
CATCCCCACTCCATCCCCATCCCCTCCCCACCCCGGGCAGCAGCAGCAGCAGTCCGGGCTCGGAACCGCCCCAATTTATCCAATTAGCACTCAGGCCTCTCCCAGCCCGGTGCTGCGATGCAATCATGGTTTATTTTGGGCGCTGCTGGGCCAGAAATGACAACGCTGTCGCCGCGTCCCTCCACAGGGCTCTGATGAAAGCTGCCAGCAAGATGCAGGCAGCGGATTTTGCTTTCTGCCGCTCGTCCCTCGCAGCCGCCCCCCTCCATCGGTCGCTGCCGCGGGGCTGGGCCAGGTCGCTGCTTGCTGTCCCATTGCATCAGCCGGAGCTGCTGCAGCCAGCGTCCAGCACCGCGGCTGCAGCCCTGCAGCCCGCTCCAGGCTGCTCCTCCTCACCAGCACTCAAAGTCCACAGCGAGGTGGGAGGAAAGCTGCGGCAGCCCCAGGGCACAGCCAGGCTGGAGGTGGCAGCGAGTGACAAACTTCAGCATCCAACCACAACTTCTGCACCCTCCCCAGAGCTGCCAGAATTCCCTTTTCTTCACTTTCCAGTGGTAACTGCAGGGTAGCGGGATTTTTTAGCAGCTAGAAATTTGCTGACAGCCTCCCAAGAGTGAAGTGATGTTTTAAGGGATGTACCCCTCCCTGCAGACCCTTAGCAGCACCCACCTGACTATTAAATGCTGGTAAATTTAGTTATTCCAGCAGGGAGGGAGCAGTACAAGGGCAGCTGAGCATCACTTCAAGACAACTAGAAACTTCAGGCATCTCAGTGCACCACACCAGCCCCTTTTTTAAATGAGGAAAAGTGCCAGAAAATCAGAAATAATTCTACAAAGGGCTGATGCAGAAGGGGAGCCCTCCTTCTGAGCCATAAGCCTGGAAAATGAGGATTGCTCCCTACAATTTCAGCAGTAAAATGTAGATTTCTGATAGCAGCAACTTACTGCAGGCAGCAGCCATCAGTGGGAAGCACACTCAACATACCTGTCTGCCACTACTCAGCTCTGTTATCTCTTAGCTATTTAGGTTACATTTTTCAAAGTCAAATCTTTGTTTCAAGCTGTATTTTGTCTGAAAAATCCAGCTAAAATACATCAGCTTTTTTTTTTTTTCCCTTCAAGATTAGAACTGTGTGTTATATGAAGCACAAACAAAATTATTTCTCTGTGCATCTGATCTGGCACCACAGCAGAAATAAGGCAAGGCCTGTCTCTGTCAGGTGACTTTTCCTATGTCACAAAAACTCATGTAAGTCTGGGAATTTTCTCTGGAATGCACTGGAGAGATTGAAGAGCTCTCTAAGATCAGCAGATCTTTCTGGTGGGCTTGTGAGCCATCCCCAGTGCAGGACTGGGCTGTGTGGGAGCTGAACTGCAGAGATGAAATAGGATATTACCTGGAATTATGGCTCCTGATGGGGGTAGGAACAGCAGAAAGGCTCTGCTCTCATCAAGGGTTAAGCCTGGCCCAGAAGTGAGAGGGGCAGTGCTGGCCCTGCTTCCTCTGAGGGAGCTGCTGCTGCTGCTATCAAACACTTCATTAGCACACGTGGGGAAGGGCTGCACTGGGATCTAATTTTAGCAGCTCTGCTGATGAGCCTCAGATACCACATGGTGAAATTTTGATTCCTTTTTTTCAGTGCTCAGTTAAAACCACAAGTCAATGACTTGTGTATCATCCCCCCATTTTCTGAACCTCCTTCACCACACAGAAATACCATTTCTACCCTTCAAACCAAGTACTTCTTTTGAAAGAGGGGAATTCAGCATTTTCACACATTGCACTTTCCCTTCTGTGCATGCAGAGTTTCAGTCTGTACTGCACTGAAGGTTTTTGCATGGAATTTCTTGGTATTTTGTTACATCCTCACTATGTGATGGCAGATCTGCATCTGATCCTTTCCTGTCATTTGAGCTCTGCTCAGAGGAGCACATTCCTAGAATTTCTTCAGCACCTTTACGACATCAGCATTAGAGAAAACACTTTTAAAATCCCTTTATTTTCAGGCTGCTGGCTGACCTCAGGGACAGCTTTTCTCTGCATTTTCTAAATGAGAACTTGAGATACAGAAAGACAGAGGTCAAGGCAAGGTTGTTTTGATGTCCATGCTGAAGTGTTGGGATTACACTTTTTATAAAGCACTTCATTTTCTAGATCACATTACCATTAAAAGCTGAAGCCCTGACTTCAGTTTGCAGCTCTACCTGACTTCTCTAGATTCACACAATAATTATTTGGCAAAGGAAAAGATTTAATTCCCCAGTGTAGCAACTCAACTTGAACTTGTAGAATGTTCTTCTCTTTGTTTCCTGTGAC
Organism: Chloebia gouldiae; assembly: GCA_003676055.1. NCBI lineage: Eukaryota > Metazoa > Chordata > Aves > Passeriformes > Passeridae > Chloebia > Chloebia gouldiae. The sequence continues at coordinate 1,433,850 of QUSF01000052.1, read as the reverse complement.
CTTTCCAGTTGCTGCAACAGCTTCTTTCAATCCCTCACCTTCATCCTTGGGGCATGGTGATGGAGGGGAGAAGCCTCACAGAAAAATAACATGGAAGAGTGTAATTAAAAATTGAATCCCAAGCTAGACACAGCAAAGGGGGCAGGTTGCAGCAGCAGAGGGAATGCTGACTCCCCCAGGGCTCAGTGTGCAGCCTCCTTTGCCATAAGACTCGGCCTCAGTGTGCCTCCCCACAAGGAACAGAGGCACAGCAAGGACTGACACAGTGCAATCAGAGTGGGGCATGCAAGAAAAGTGAGAGAAGTTGCAATGAGGCAACTGCAAGGTGTGATTAGCACTCGAGGGAAGCTCCAAGTCTCACTTGTTCTGCTGCCAGCAGCAGCATTAGGGCATATTCTGAAATATGCTTGAAAAAGCTTTGGAGTCCTGCTGGCAATTTGGATCAGAGGAGAGCAGGCTCTGCTGAGATTCCAGGTCATGGTGCCAATAGATCAAGTGTTGGGTAGGAGCAGTAAAACAGAGAAAACTCCCAGATTTGCCCAGTAAACAGCACTGTGGCATGGAGGATGCTGGTGAAAATCCATGCAGGACTAATGAGGAGTAATGTCAAGGTGGGACTAGAGGGGAAAATGAGAATTTTCGTTAGTGCGCAACACTTCTGAAAATCACACCTTTTGTATCTTAAACTGGCAAGTTAAACTGGGAAACCACTGAAGAGCAATGATTTTTAAAAAGTTCAGTAGCAGTGACTTGCAAAGCAAGTTTAGGGAGGGGGACAGAGGAGTCCCCCCACTCCTCAGTACCTGCTCTTATGCTTCAGTTAGTTTTTTAATTTTTTAAATAATAAATCCCACACTTCTGACTCTGGGACAGCACATCAGTCCCAGCTGCAGCAGGGAAAAGTCCTTGCAGAACATCCTGGAGTTCCTGTAACCCAAGAGGACCCAAGCTCACACTGCTGTCCATGAAGTGTTCTGGTATGTTTTGCTTTGAATCTATGTTTGCCCCCTGTTCCCCTCCCTAATTCCTTCCCTTTCCCAGCTGCCAATTTTCCCAAGCCCTTCCCTAACCTCCTCCCTTCCAAGTTGCCAATCCTCCCTATCCCTACCCCTTTCTCCAGAGAGTTCTGTGTCTGTCTTGTGCAGTTTCAGAAGGAATATGGAAATTAATGTGTCAGGTTGCGTGGCAGAGCTGTACCCATCTGTGACAGGAAATATGATGTACACCTGAAGAAGGTTTTTGGTCCAAGGTCCAAGTGCAGAACTTAAAATTGCTGCTACATCCAGGCCAGGTTTTCTCTGACCAGACTTGATGAGATGGTAATTTTAAAATAAAAAGCACTAATAAAACAATCCACTGGAAAAAGCCACCATGCAAGTATTTTCAAAGCTGTAGTGAGAGGCCAATATCAGTGTTCTCCTCCATTTTCACTCTCCTAGAAATGCAGTCCCCTGTAACTTGGCTCTGCATTGAGCATGAAGAGAAAATTCTCACTTAGGGCCTTTCTTATGTATTAAAATATCCATGGTATCTTTGTCCCCTGTAGGGATAGGGACACACAGATGCAAGAACTTGGGGTAACAGTTTCTTACAGTCCTATTTGGTTTGATTTTCTTTCTTCCTCCCCCCATGTTTCACTCACTTCTCCAGCTCAGATTGCTGATAACAACATGAGGAGGGGATGGGAAGCTCACAGGCACCTGGGATTTCCTAAGTGAAATCTTTGGCAACTGTGTCTTTTTATTATTTATTTCCTGATTTTGAATTCCACCCCCCTCAAGCTGTCATTCCTGAGCAGTGAAAATGAAAAGCTGCCCTTGATGTGTGCACAACAATTGAAGCCTCTGCAGGCCACATGGCTCCTGCAGTTTAATTTACTGTAATTCATTTTATATTGAACCAAATGATCTTATTTGCCTTTTTTTAATGGAGAGCCTTCAGCCAAGCCCTCCCTTCCAAAGGAATGATGAGCTCAGCTGTTACTGAAACTTGTACCCACATCAGTGTCCCTGTCACAGCCTGAGGGGAGGAAGGGACACCTCCAGCACAGGTGGGTTCCTCTGGAAACTCCACAGAGCTCTGGGATCAGTCTGATGCTGGGGTTACCTTCCTTCTGCTGCTTTTCTCTCCAATTCACAAGTTCTTCTTTCCCTGTATTCCAGTCTGACTGGAGTCTCACAGCCTCTCCTGGTGCCTCTGTTTTCCAGGTTGGTTTGGAACCTGGGAAAGTCTGGGATTATTTCGTCAAAATTTAAGTCTTCCTTCATTCTTTGGAGGAGTTGCTTGCAGACATCTTGAATTTCTGAGTTACTCGGGCTTGGAGAACTCTGGCTGGTTGTACCCTCACAATAAAGCAGCTCTCATGCTTCACACTTCAAGCACCCATGATGATGGGTTTTGCCTACTGTGAAAAGACCAACTTTTTCTGCCCCTCAATTTTAGTTCGCTTTCTCTCAGTTACAGCATAAACTGATGCTATAAATCACAGAAGTTTACAACAAAAAATGCCCTTCCTGTGATGGGCCATACTAGGAAAACATGACCCAGGTATTTTGGATGGGGGGAACTGAGTGTTCTAATACAGATTTTTCCTGTTTTCTTTTAAAATGAAAAGATGCATCCAACTGATGAAAGCAGAGTTTAGTGCAATTCGCTATTGTCTTTGATGATCTTGATGGAACAAAGTAATGTACAGCTGGCACTAAGCTGTGAGCACAACTGGAAAGAAGGTTTATATTCCAAATTCACCTTGACAGATTGGAGAAATAGTCTAGAAAACAGGGAGGGAATGAAGACAGTCCAGAAGAGAATAATAAGATCTGGAACTAAGAATCTCTGAGAAAAGATTCAAAAAATTGTCGGAGTTCAGTTTGCAGACAAGAATGGGGGGGGGGGGAACATAAAGACTGATAAATAAAAGCAAAAACCACACAGTATTCAGAGAGGACCAGGATCCTGAGGAGCAGCAGGAAAAGCCAGGCTAGCTTTGCAAGTGCCTTTCAACTTCCAAAATGAGGAATATCCAAAGAGCCAGCTCAGAGGCTGAGTGCAGGATGATTAAAGTTCCCCATATCCCATCCAAGGGCAAGTTTTAGGATCTACTGCTGACTGCCAGTAGTTGAGGATTAAATCCCCCTGTGCTGAACTCCAGCCCTGACAGTGCAGCAACCTCCACTTCAGGCCCTCTACCAGGGGAGCAAGAGGCTGCTGTTCTGAATAGTTAAATTGGCACAAAACCTTCTCACTATATATAAATACCCACCTTGAAAAAATCGAGCTCTATGGAGTTAAATTCATATTTCTCCAGCAGCCTGTTACCATTAAGTGACAACTACCCAGAAGTTCATAAACTCCAAGCTGGGCTTCAGGCAGAAATACTACTTGGAGGACATTGGGAGGGAGACAATAACTTTGTATCTGGCAAGTATTCAGAGAAAAAACTTGATTAAAATGTTGGTCAAAGTTAATGTGCATAAATTGCACTAGAAGTGTTCTAACTGAGCAAAAGGTTCCATTTAAATCCCTCACCTGTGCAGGCCAGGGGTCAGCAGGCCCAGGGAAGGAGCTCGGCTATGTATGTGATCACCAATTACCATTTCCATGATGTCCTGTGCTTCCCCTGGAGCCCTCCCATCCCAGTTTGACCTTGCTTAATTTGTCACACCAGATCTCATCCTTGGCTGGATTCAAGGCTGAGGAGTTGGGGAGAGAACCCCCAAACCAAACCCAGATCTGGTGGTGGGTACCAGCAGTGCCAGGGGACAGCGAGACCATCCCCAACATCCTGAGACACAAAGGGGCTTAAAAAAAATGGGACACATTGCTCTCCAGAAAAAGGTATTAAAAATGAAGCATCTGTGCTCTGAGTCATTACAGGCCCTTGACAGATGTGATCCTACCAGCCTCTCACTGGAGCTGCAAATAAAGACCCCCTCTCTTTCTTCTCTCCTGACAAGGATTAATGAGTACTTGGGATGGCTCTCAGACAAGCAAGCAAAGGCTGTGAACCTTTTCCAACACTGCCATTTATCTTGGGAAGACTATTCACATCACTTCTCCCTCCCTCCCCAGCCTGAATTATGCTCTGACCCAGCACATTAATCTCCCAAAATATAATAATAATAATAATAGAAGGGGAAAAAAAAGCTGGACAATTGCCAGAAATAAATTAATAACCATCTCAGATGGCCCTGCTGGGCAGGAACAAACTGCTCAACTCCCATGCCACCCATGTCATTTCTAAGGAAAACTATTCCCAGTTTAGGTACCCCCTGAAGTGCCCTGCCTGAGACTTTCAGCAATTACTGCTGGTACCTTGCAAGGCAAAGTGCCTTTCATCCCAACAGCTGCCAGAGGTTTCTTTGCAGAATGCAAATAATACACATTGCTACATCTGCCCCTGAAACGGGGACAGTACTGAGTGGAGGAAGAGGCAGCATGAGAGAGATGTAAAATAAAAAATCTCAAAAGGTGTTTTGAATGAGAGAGAAACTTTTAAAAGTTAGGCTTAGTCGACATGTGGTTTCATAAACATTTAAATATGTGAAGCATTTAATTAATTTTTTTTTCTCCCATGGTTAGAACTGGTGCTGTCTTTTGTGGCTTCAGTTTAGCTCAGTTACTTCTTTGACCCAAGTGGGAAGGCAAAGAGACAAATGTTTGCAATTTCTTCCTAGGAAATGAAGAGGTTCCTGCTTCAGAAATGTGAATTTACAGAGATCACTCAGCAAACAAGACTTAATGAGAAAAGCAGTTATCTGCTGCTAGCACTGATTCCTCCTCAAGCAATGCTCACCTCACCTCCCTGGACTTTAATCAGTGCTGGTAGTACCAAACCCTTGCTCAGGTCTGTGATGGCTCAAAAACCACCCCTCGATCCCAGGTGACTTTCTGCCAAAGGTTTAGCCACAGATTTTAATGGTTTTATTCTTCCATCCAGATTTGGCACTGGCACAGGGTGTCCAGAGAAGCTGTGGGCTGTGTCAGGCTAGGCTGGAGCAGCCTGGGACAGTGGAAGGTGTCCCTGCCCATGGCAGGGGTGGCACTGGATGGGCTTTGAGGCCCCTTCCCAGCCAAACCATTCCCTGATTCTCTGGTTCCATGCTGCACATGTGTGGTAAAGGTATCAGATTATCAAAGCCAAAGGTGTGTGCCTCAAGAAGAGTCTCCTACCTTTGACTTGACAGCGAGGATGATCTTGGGCAGGGCCACGACCAGGCATTTCAGGGCAATGGTGAGGTACTTCAGCACAAAGTCTGCAATGCCCACAATCCACATCAGGTCAAAGAAGTCCAGCCTGTCCAGGTTGGGTTTCAGGAATATAAGGCTGAAAGAGACACCAAAGCTCAAATACCACCGAGGAGGAGCTTGCTCAAGCTCCTTGTATCCACTGCTGGCTAGAGAGAGCCCAGGAAGTCCCCTGAACTTCAGGGAAGTTCTCAAGGGCAAGAGGAGGAGGACACACAGATCAGATCTGGGCTTCCTCTGGGCCTCCTGACTTTGCTCTTGCCCATTTCTACAGGGGTCAGCAGGTTTGCCCACTGGCACAAAGCAGGGCCCAAACACCCCTGAAGTCTGTCTGGAACACAGCATAACCTGCCTTTCCCACTGCCTGGGGTGCTGACAGTGCCCACAGTGCACAGTGTGGGATCTGGGTGTCACAGCTTGTCCTGGCAAGTCCTGCTCAGAACAGCTCTGCCTCCCTGGGCAAGGAACACCCCACAACCCCGAGGCTGCTCTGCCAGTCCCCAAACCTACTGGGCACATCAAACAAAGTGGTGACACAGGAAACTGCACCAGCCACAGCACAAAGGTGAGAACTCCACACGTGCCCTGCTCTGACAGTGGCCACTGCCTGAAGCACAAGAGCTGGGCTCTGTTAATACTCTTACCTGAACCAAAGAACCAAAAATTAATGCCCTTTACATAATGTCATTTACTGGGCTGAACATTTGCTGTTTAAAAGAGTGGAGTCTGGGATAGCAGAATTTCACCCAGCAATGGGCAGGAGCTACTGGCCTGAGCAATAATGAGAACTAGACCCTACTCAGGCTGAAAAAACAGGATTCATCTTCAGGGTATTTACCTGCTAAAGCCTCATGGTAGAAAGCAAAAACTTAACAGTAAAAAAAAAAAAAAAAAGAAAAAAAAAAGAAAAAAAGCCAAGTAAAGTAACCAACCCAAAATGAAAAGCCTGAACATGAATTGAAAATACTCACAACACTGGCACAGCACAACAGGTAAAATTACACCCTAAAAACAGAAACAGAATCAGAGACTTTACTACTATTCATGCACTAGAAATAACAAAAAAAAAAATAGGAAATGAAAAATGAAAGAAAGAAACAAAACTGAAGCAGACATTTCTAATTTGACAAGCCTGGCTTGAATAGTCCCAGGTCTGGCAAGCAAGAGATATACCAGCCTGGGCATGACACCACTGCAGCACTCACAGAACAGGGCTTTTCCAGGAGCTGTGGCCCAGCCTGCCCACTGATAATAAACCACACTGTCTGTAAGATGGCCCCAAATTGCTAAAATCCCTTTCTTTTAGATGATATAGCCTTTATTTTGAACTAGTCCCATTCATGCTTTTAACCTTGGCCACCTTCTTAAAGACACCTTGTTACCCTGTGGCGCAAAGAGATTTCACTTCCACATCTTTCTGCCATTCCTGTTCCTCCTTTTCCATTCCATCCAGACAATCCCATGGCTTGCAGCCCCACATTCAAACCTTCTCAGCTCTCCCCCTTTCTCTGCTTCCTACCTGTGGTTATTCCTGTCTGCTTCACATTAACTTGTGAACCAAATACATGAGCAGAAATCTTTCTATATTTGAGAATTAACTCAGTCAGGATTTGAAAGGCAAGGCTATCTTAATTTATCTCAGATCCAAGTGCCCTGAGAACACTGGAGTAAAACTGCTGCTTCATCTCCTGTCCCACACTCCAATCTAGATAGACTGAAGAGGAAAATCACTGGGTCAGTTCCCTATCTGCCTCTGACACCTGCACTTGATGTTCAGCTGTAGTGGTCACAATGGGAATTCAGAGGTCATTTTTGGAAGGATCCACCCTGCTTTGACACCATCGCACCCTGGCCCAGTTATACACTGCTTATGTCCTTTAGTGACAGGAGCATAATCCTGGAAGGGGACACACACATTCTTTTCCTGCACTGGAAGATATTACAAAGATGTAGCAAAGACAGCAGATCCTTCAGGGGCACGCAGTTCCTTCCAGTGTTGGGGAGAAGTGGGCTTCCCTCTTTTCTTCCCTGGCATTTATCACCTGCTCCCATCCTGTACAACGTAGATTTTGCTCACCTGTTGTAAAGCTGCTGAGAGCTGAATGTGTAAAGCAAGTACAGGGTGTTTCCAGTGAGAAAGGCCAGGATCCAGAAGACAACCAGCACTGACCTCTTCTCCTGAGCAAGGAAAAGGAGCAGAGTTATTGCAGGTCAAACTCTCAAGACTTGAGCTGAGCCTTCAACTGCTGAAAAATCCAACCCAGGGGATGAAAATACATAACAAAGTGTTCAGTAATTAGCTGATTCACACAAGACTAAGTAGTCTGCAAGGTAAAGACATCTATAAACACAAGCAGAAATGCTTCTCACTCATGTAACATTTTCAATGGAAATTAATTGAAATAAGCTGGTGAAAATGACAGAACTACTTGCAGAATGTATCTTCAAAGTTGGGATCGTTCTTGGGACACCTAAAATCCCCTGATATTTAAAATGCAGTATGACAAACAGATGAAAAAAAGTCCATTCCACATATCAGCCTAAATTCTGAGCTGCCACCTGATGACAATTCATCAAAGAGGTGTTTTATAAATAGACCCAAAGTCACTCAGTGGAAGGTTCAGCTAAATCAAATATACCCCACCACTAGGTATATTTGGTGGTGTATATTTGATTTAGCAGCAAATCTGGGTGCTATCCTAAAGCATGGTGGTTCTGGAACATTCATTTTTGATTGAACAAATAATTAAAGGTCAGAAGAAGTGGAAATTTTGCATTTCAACACATATGGAAAGTTACAGACAAGCTGGATGGCAGAAGTCACTGTCCTAAGTCTTGGCCCTTGGTAACTTTGGGGAGTAAATTTTATTCCTGAGAGGAAAACACCCCCCATTTTTCTTGTGAGCTGATTTATTAAGAAAGGAGGTCTCTGTAGCTGTTCAACAGCCAGGCCTGTTGTGCTGAGATTTAGAGGAGGCAGATCAAGGGGCACACTGCTGGAAGGCCAGAGGTGCAGAGTGCAAGGCAACAGCAATCTGTTACTGGGCTGTGCCATTCAGCTGCTCACTCAGTGCTGCATCACACTGACTCCACTGCTGCTGCAGATACAAGCATGCACTTGTGCCACTCAGGTCATTTTGACAAAAAAGGAATTCTAGCCTTGTGCTTTGAGTGCTGTTGAACTGTTCTCCAAACACAGAAGATCAGAAGACCTGAAAAGATCTGCTGGTTTCTTTACATTCTAAGCATATTAATGCCCAGAGCATTATAAAGCTACTAGCAAGCAATACATCTATGAAATCTTGCAGCTGAACATCTCAAAACATTATCTAAATGCTAATAGGCTAAATTTCATCATTAGTAAGTCAAACAGGCTTCAGCACCTCTGCTGTACATGATGGGGAACCAAGGTGCAGAGAAGTGCTGGAATAGGTACTGCCAGACAGAGGGAGAGGCAGATTACAACATCCCTGACCTGTCCTCCTTTGTTTTACTACACCACATTTCACAAAAAAAGCAGGACAAAGACTTTAGGAGAGCATCAGTGGGGAGAGACAGGAAGGAGTAGATCTGTGCACCTATAAATGCATTCAGCCCTACACTGCAATCACAGATGCTATTTTGTGCATGGAAAAAGGTTGCTGGGAACAGAAGTGTTGGAATCCAAAATGCAGAGAATTCTCAGAACTCTGGGCCTGTAAACCAAAGCTTAGAATTAAACACAGGATTTGATTTGAGACTTTAGAAAAGGCTTCTAAACTTAGGTGCTAGAAGCAAGAATGTGTATTTATAGTTTGAGGCAGAGACACATTAAGTAGAGGAAGGTTTACAGTTTTAGAGTTTAAGATATAGAAAAATAAAAGTAGTTACAAGGTTAAACAAGACATTTAGAATGCAATACTGTAGGTTTGTGTGTCATAACATGATTGGCTAAGAAAGCTCACACTGTAGCACAAATCCATAAGATGAAAACCCGTAAGGACTGAGTCAAAAACATAAATATCCTTGTTGGCAGTGTTTTATTAGCCAATAAATCCTTAAAAGGCCTTGTAGCTAGGGGTCTGGGACCTTCTGAACCACGCAGTGAAGATGTGAGCCGAACTCACCCTTCCTGTCTATGCAGAAAATAAGAAAATAAATCGCATCATCTAAAAAACTCAGAGGTCCTGTCTCTAACTCATTGAAAACTCCTTCAAAAATCCCCATACAGAAGAAGGTAGAATGCCAGACTCACCTTCAGAGCCACCTGTTCTCGGAGCGTGGAGTTGGCGTAGGCAAAGGTGCTGGCCATGCCAATGCACACAGCAATTCCTGCGGGGAAAGGCTCTGTCAGGGAGAAACTGCTGATGCTGTTTGACTTGATTTCACACCCTCCACCCTACCTGCAAGACAGGAGTCTCCTCCCTCCAAACCCCTCTGTGCTACACAGGTATCTTTGCTGTCACCAGTGTAAGCTCTCCCCTTCTCTCTGGGGGAGAGCTCTGAGGGAGAAGCCTTGGTAACATCCTCAGCCTCACAGGAATGTCAGGGAGATATGAGGGAAAGGAACAGCACTGCTCGGGACAGGAAACAGATGGATCTGACCTGGATGAAAACAGCTTGGACTGAAAGTTATGGGGAATTTATCACATGCATTATCCCATGCATTTGAGTATGTTCCCTTCATGCTAGACTCCATCTGCTACAACCACAGCTCAAAAAGGATGGATGCACCAGACATCAGAGCCTGATAACGCCTCCCAACCACCCTCTTATCACAGTTCAAAAAGCTCCGACAAATGCTCACCAAGCTTGTGCTGGAAACAGACTTTAGCCAGGAGGATGAAGATGAAGGGAAGTCCCTTCTGCAGCCACCCAACCACAGCTTTGAGCTCCGAGAGCGCCGGGGCCGGCGTTCCGGCCTGCTCCTCGCTGCCCTCCTCGGCGTGGCCGTGCCGGTCGCCCCCGGCCATGTGCAGCAGCGAGGAGCCGCGGTGGTGGCCGTGCTGGAAGTGGTGGCCGGGGGCCCGGTGGTGGAACGGGGCCCCCTCGGCCCGGCCGGCCCCCTCGTCCCTCGGCGCCGGCATCTGGATGAACACTTCTCCCGCTCCGGCCGCCGAGCCCAGCACCAGCCCCGCCGGGAAGGGCGCGGAGGCGATGGAGGCCGCGGGGATGCCGGCCAGCCCCGAGAAGAGCTGCTGAGGGGAGGCGGCCTCGGCCTTGAGGCTCTCGAACACTCCGCTCTCGTCCACGCTGGCCTCCGAGCTCAGCGTCTGGCCGCGGCTCCTGCAGCGGGCACACGAGGCAGGGCTCCGTCAGCATCGCGGAACGGGGGCTGCTCCAGCCCGGCCCTGAGGCGGCCCTTGCCCCACAGGCTGCTGTTGGCTCGGGCCCCACGTACTCCTCGCCCACGGACGGCACGCGGCTGCCGAGGAACGCGACTCGAGCCGCCCGCCCGCGGCATCAGCCTCGCCACAGGGTGTGACAGTGGGAAGATGCCAGCAGCTCATGCTCTCGGCAGTAGCCAGAGAACTCCGTGTTACAACTCACTTTAAAAGCCTTTTGACTAATCACACAAAGCATATTGACAGCATATTGGCTATCCAACCACTACAAGCACATGTACCTTTGGTTAAAAAGATGCTTGCTTATCTCAAATGTAATACCTGCTTGTAAGCCTTAAAACACAATGCACAGAGCTCCATTATTAAGCTTAGAGCTTCCTAATAGCTATTAGATATATTTTTGCTAGATAGACTTTTCTGTAGCTTAGGGAGTTATTCTATCCAAGGGTTAATACACAGACCATTGTTCTATTTGTCCTTATTTTCTACATCTTATATAACTTTTTTACTGACAAACCTTATGGCTACTGCTTAGCTCTAATCACAGTTCTGCTGTCTCTGAGGCCTGCCTTTTGCAGTTTTCCCAAAACCCTGATTTTAAGGATTCCCACACTCTCAGAACACCAAGGTCTCCAGATGATTTTCCCTGTATTTTCTGTTGGGAAGTCTCAGCTGCAGAGCTGGAAGCCAGTAACCAGATCAGAGAACCTCTCCAGACTTGACCAGAACACATCATCTCCCTCACCAAGGAATGAAGCTCCCAAACACCCTGCTTGCTTTTGGAAATAAGCAAAGAAATAATACATCCAGCACAAAACCCAGTATCTTCTATAATGATTTGAGTATTTAAAGAAAAACATACAAAACCTCATGGAATCTGATACAGCACCACCAAGTTGAGTCATACTATAAACAAACAAATTAACCAAGCTAACTCAAAGCAATGACCTACCCCCAAAATCCTCTGTCTTTATTTTGGGATAATGACTACCTGCCCACTGATTAATTGCACCAGAAGAGACAAAATCACCAGGGCAACTGAAGTGTTGAGAGCTGCGTTGTGTGTCCCTGACCTGATACAAAAGTGAAGGATGTGCTCACGGGTTCAGATAAATTAATTTATATTAATTTATAAATATATAAATTAATTTATATTTTTGGTAAATTGGGCATGGATGTACCCAAATTACTGGGCAGAACTGGTTCTGGCACTGATTCTTTCCTAAGCATATTGGAATGCAGCCAGATTCCAAAAAGAAAGCCTAAATACCTTTATCCTAACAGCAAAAGTCAACAGTTTTTTTTTTCTTCACTAGAAGTCAATACAAGGAAAGTTTAGGTGAGAGGGAACAATGCAAATAACAAGTACAATGATCACCAGGCAGTAAATGCCTGACAGACAGCAAACACTTCTTTAACCTGCAAAAGGAGAGTAAACACCAAATAAACCTCAGCAAGTGTGTTGCAGAGCTTTGGTCTCTCCTGATTTGAATCCTGGGAGACCTCTGACTTCAGGAACAGCAGTTACAAGTTGAGACAGCACAGCCAGAACCCTCAACCCTCTCTCTCCCATGGGTTCCAAAGCCTCCCCAGGGCACAGAGCTCTGCCTTTCACCTCCCTCTGGGGACACCTTCAAACCTCTCTGGCCAAACCTTCCCAATAAGCAAACTCCTAATAAGGCTTTTTGTAGCTGCACCCCATTCCCACTGCATCTCCACAGGCTCCTGCAGGGAATCCAGTCAACAAGACATTGCACACCTTGTTCTGGTCTAAAATATTCATCAGGCAGGTCTTTAAATTCACACCTAACATTAGATCTCAGGGGTGTATATACAGCTTATGGCTGGGAATGGAACAAACAGCCTAGGAGGAACCCAGTGCTACAAATAAAGACACTGATATCCTTTGGAATAATATTACCAGGATACACGAGTGTGCTTTCAGCAGGAAGGAATTAATCTGTGACATATTTATAAACAAACAAGGTCTTTTTGTTGAAATTGTGAGCCTGCTGAAGTTAACAGAAGTGAAGACCAGTGGCAACAGCATTTCCTTCCACAGTTAGAAAAATTTCACACTATGTTCCTGACTATGTATTTACCCTGTTAAAAATCACAAGTATCACGCAGAAAAAAACTGAAGATGGCTTTCTTTCCCCTGAAATTAAGGATGGTACCATGCTAGCAATGGCCATGACATAAGGCTTTAATGCTAATTGCAAAACCACTATAGAAAATAAAATAGTTATTTATGATCTTTCACTTATAATCCCAGCTCAAACCGAGCAATGAAATTTGTTAGTTCCATCTTTGCCTTGGAGTAATTAGATTAGTTTCTTCTTCAGGAATAAAAATTTAAAAAAGTCATACTCCAACTCTGGGAAAGCAAAGCACCAGGGAATATTTAGTACTAGAACAACAACAGTGGCAATGCTCCCTTGCTGATGTTATAATTACAGAAACAAATTAGAGGTATTCTAAATACTCACATACGTGAAGATAGATTCTGGGAAGATGCAAAGTGTCACACAAACTCTTTATAAAACACCAAATCAGAGCTGTTGGGAGCTTCAGACCAGCAGACTTTTAAAACACCTCAATAAGAGAAGTGTAAATGGTTCCTGTTCACACAGGTCCATCCCTGCACACTGACAGTGCTCAGGGTCCCCACAGGACTGGGCCATGAATCCAACCCCTTCTCCAAGCTCCACACATCCTGTCCATACTCAGCCAGCTGTGTGCCAGCTGTGCCATCCTGGATCACCCTGAAACACTGTGGCTGGCAGCAATCAGTGAGTGACAGCAAGGAGAAAAGTAAACCTGTCTCTAGAATCCCCAGACTCGAGCAGAGAGCCCGGCCACACCACATGCACAAGAGTCTTTCTCAGTTTTGAGCTTTCATCTTCTAAAACACCCCCTTCTCTTAAACCAGAGCCCTCCTCTTGGGAGAGGAACAAGGAGGGAAGAAGAAGGGGAAGGATTTACCTTTCAGGAGGCACGGTGTCCGTGTTGCTGCTGTGCCGCCTCTGCATTTTCCTCAAAACCCTAAAACACAACACGCTCAACATGAACCCTGTGGCTCAGCAAATCCCAGAGTGGCTACTGGCACAGGCCCTGGGGGCAGAGGGCTGTGGGACCCGCTCAGCTGGGGACATGGCTGGCAGCAATCATTTGCCTCTGCTCCAGAGCACCTCCAGCTCCCATTTGGTTCTCAGTAGACTTGAAGAGACAGCTTTGAATGGCAAACGGGGGCACACAGTGTCCAGGGGGCAGGAGTCACTGAGGTCCCCTCCTGCAGGAAGTGGCAGTCACCAGGAGGGATGGCATGGCCTGCCAAGGAACATGGGGACATCTAACACTGGCTCTCGATGTGACACGTGACTCAACAGCCTCTTGGGAAATCAGATCCAGCCTTCTTTTACTGCAGGAACTTGCTCTGCAAAGCAAAACTGAGAGGGAGGAAGAAAAAGAAAATCTGTAAACATTTTTAAGGAAAAAAATACAATTATCTCATGACAATATTCTTTTAAACAAGCAACTCATTCATTTTAATCTATGAAGCCTGGACAATAGGCCCAGAGTACAATAGCTACTTAATAAAATGTAAAAACTAGGATCTAAATACTCTTGAATATAAAAAGTTATTATTCATAACACCTGACAATATATATATAGATGTGCAGCCCATGTGTAAAGGCACAATGGCTCTGGGAAGGTTTGCCAGCTGTCTCAAAGCACAGTACCTGAAGAGCAGCTTTATCCAGAGCTGAAAGGTGCCACACTGGCAGAGATGGAAGCCCAGGAGCGTGTAGACATTCACAGATGGAGCACCTCAGACAGTCCAGGCCAGTCCAGATTTCAAATTCATCCCAGGTCCTCCCTCCCAGCCAGTGACTGTCAGCACCCGGCCCCAGTGCTCACACAGACCCACCTGGAAAAAGCACACAGAAATAGCAATTTTCAGCAGAGCACAAGGAGTTTTACCTCTCCATCTCCCTGGGAAAGGCAGAGAGGTGCAGGAACCCTCAGTGCTTCAAGCCCTGCCCATGTGCATGACCCAGCAAAGCTGTTCTCCTCTGGGACTGGCACCTGCAGCCCTGCTTCCCACACAGGCTCTCCCTGGGAGAGCTCCCAGAGTTGTACTCTGCCTTCATTGTGTCCATACACACAGCTTTTATCACAAACACAGACGTGTGTGTGGCTGTAATAAATACAGACAGAAATGTATTTATGTATACATGCACTTATATCACAGAACGTATCACACACATATAGCATAACATATATTTTATATATACATCTGTACATACATATATGTACAAATGCATATACATACATACATGTATATACATATATGCATGTGTATATACATATATGTGTGTTTACACATATATATACACATATACATCGATGTATAGGTATAGATCTGTTAATGTATACCTACATACCCATCTATTAACAATCCTATACATATATACATGTGTATAGGATTGTTATACATGTATACACATATATATATCTATATACATATACACATAAACGTAGCTATTAACACGGTTCTAAACATAGACATATACATATCCATATATATACACACTATATACAAAGTATGCATATATAGATATACATACATAAAGATATACATACATACATGTACACATACTTGTATATACATTTATATACAGACATCTCTTTTAATACGGTTCTATACATACACATGCATATGTAAATATATATATACATACACATAGTATACACATATAGATATATATACATATATATGTATAGGTATAAATACATGTATATACATATATATACAGACACATCTATTAATACTGTTTTATACTTATGCATATACACCTATATGTACACATACATATATATACATAGATATACACCTATATACACACAGATATACATACATGTATATACATATATACAGACATATCTATTAATACGGTTCTATACCTATGCATATATGCATAGGATACATATAGAGATATACACCTATATACATACATATATACATACATGTATATAGAAATATCTACTAATACAGTTCTGTACCTATGCATACATATATACACCTATATGTACACATACATATGTACACAGTATACATATAGAGATATACACCTCTATATATATAGATATACATACATGTATATACAGAAATATCTATTAATATGGTTCTGTACCTATGCGTACATATCTACATCTGTATGTACACATACATATGTACACAGTATACATATAGAGATATACACCTATATACATATAGATATACATACATGTATATACAGAAATTAATATGGTTCTTTACCTATGCATACATATATATCTATACATACACATGCATATATAGATACACTCCTATATACATATATATACGCAGACACATACATACATATATATATATATATAAATTAAAGCCATACAAGTCCATACGCACACACATATATACATGCACACACAGACATAAGCCAGGCCTTTTTTCCCGGTTAGGCGGGGGCAGGAGGCTCCCGCTGCGATCCGTGGCGCGGCGCCGCCGGTGCCGCCCCGCGCACGCCCGGCCGCGGTTTCCGCCCGTGGCCGTCCCGCCCCGCGGCGGAAGCGCTCGGGCCGCGCCGGGGCTCGGCGCCGCTCGCTGCGGGCCCGCCGGTGATGCCGGCCCCGGGCCCGCGCTGCCCCTCGCCCGGCCATGGTGCCCTGCGGGGCCGTGCTCTGGCGGCGGCTGCTCAGGAAGCGATGGGTCCTCGGCGTCGTCCTCGGGCTCTCGCTCGTTTATTTCATCAGCAGCACCTTCAAGCAGGTCAGTGCCGGCCCCGGCACGCCGCGGGCTGGGTTAAACATCCCGTATGCCGCGGTGACTTTCGTTCTTCAGGTGCTGTCACCGCTCTCCTGGGTAATGCTGCCGTAAGGATGGCGTTATAAATACTTAATGGGGTTTAAAATAGGAATGCCTGATGCTGTGTTTGACAGCAATAGTGCTTTGAACCAAAACTGGGAAAAGAAAGTCTCCACTGGGTTTGGTGGGTGTTGTTGTTGTTGTGTCGCTTGGGAGTCGTGATTCCACTGGCAAAGGGCTCGTGAAAGAGAAATATGATCAGCTGTGGTTATTTAATATAATGAATGCTACTTTTGTTGTTGTAGTGACTGAGTTCAGCTGTGTTAGCTGATCCATGGTGAACTGAAATGCCATGACTTTACTGGACTGTGTGTCTTCTGTTGTGTATAGTATGAAGTATATATGTGTGTATATGCATGTAGTATAAAATACTGCAAGTACTAAATTGTTTGCACCGTTGACGCTAGAATTTCCTGTGCTGTAGAGTTTACAAGTACTAGGCATCTTTAGTCCTGGGAGAGGCACGTGGATTGCAGTGGCAGGAGGAACTGGTATGTTTGGTGGCATTCCTGTTTTTCTTGCAGGAAGAGAGGATGGTGAGAGATCGGACTCTCCTCCAAGTGCAGGAGCATGAGCAGCCCATCATGTGGAAGGTGAAGTTCAGCTCGGGGAACAGCAGTCAGCTGAGCAACCAGTGCAGGAACTCTGTGCAGGGGAAGCTCCTCATTACAGATGAACTGGGTATGGTTGATATTTAGTTGAATTTACTCTGCATCTGGCACTGCTGAATGCTGTTTTGTCCGTCTGACTGCTGATGGTGCTTTGATATAACAACTGCTCTTTATTAAGGCATTTTCACTCAGCCCTTGGCCTGATCTCCTCTGGCTGGCTGAATTTCCCTGTGGCTGCAGATGTTGCTGCTTTGGTTCTGTGCACACCAGACTCAGGCCCAGGGCTGTGTGAGTGTGTCTGTGACCGCCTTAAAGCCAGAGAATTCCAGTTGCCTTTGCACAGAGCCCAGACATTGAGTCCTGCTCAATTTGCTGTGGTTGCTTGCAACTCTTTGTGTCTCCCTGCAGTGTGCTGCTGCTGTCAGGGGAGCTAGGGAGAGCAACTGAGGAAGCCTTGGTCTTATAAGGAGGCAGCTCAGGGCTGGTGTAATTAGTGCTCAGGCACAGTTAAGGAGCTCATCTGACCCTTGTAAACACAAGGTTATTAACCACTTGTTTGAAGCAGTAGAAGTTAAAGACTCTTTCCTGCCCTGCACTGTGCTTGTTGCTTAGACCTGGATCTTTCTTGGCCACAAATCAAGGCTATAGAAAACCCACCCATCTTTGATGATTTGCATCAATGTTAAATTTGGCACTGCCTGCCTTAGTGCCAGTTCATAAGATCTCTAAAAATTACAGATCTCTCACAGTCTAACCCTATGGTAGGACCGTTTCCATGAGGATATACACCATATTTCTATACTGTTAAGGATTCCACTCAGCAATGAATATTACACTGTCCTGCATGGCTAAATCTAAGTCTCTTCATACTGAACTGTAAAAGAATTATCCAGACATAGCCCCATTGCAAAAATGTGTGTCATGTTTTTTTTCCAATATAATCAATGCCAATCCCATTCCCCCTTTCACAACAGGGAACTGTGCCCAAAAAGAGTCAGAACTTAAATAATATGCATTTAAATACTCATGGTGTATCTACAACAGGTATTAGAGCAGGATGTGGTAGCTGTGCAGATAACACCAGGCTGTCTGAAACACTGCTCTCCATTTCAAAGAGTGGCTGCTTAGAACTGAGGGGGATCATCATCTGCTAAATGACAAACAAACCTCCCCTTAAGGAATGTGATTCTTCCTGCAGAATTTCGTAGAACATACAGAGGGGTGTGCCTTGCCAGTTGTCACTGCTGTTGCTGTTTTCCAGGCTACATCTGTGAGAGGAAGGACTTGCTGGTGAATGGCTGCTGCAATGTGCACGTGCCCAGCACGAAGCTGTACAGCTGTGACAGCTGCCTGCCCAACGGCTGCTGCAGCATCTACGAGTTCTGCGTGTCCTGCTGCCTGCAGCCCAGCAAGGTGATGGACTTCCTCCTGCTTTCCAGGTGTTCTCAGCTGTTGGCTCCCTCTGTGGCTAAAAGTGCTTCTTTGTGAGGAGCTTTGCCCTTAGAGGGACAGTTCCTTTTCTTGGGAGGATGAGGAAAAGCTCCAAGGAGCCTATGGCAAGCTATAAATAAAGCTTTAACAAAACTCATCCTTTCCACCTTATGGAGGAAATACTGGGAGCCTAAAAAAGTGTTTCAGCTTCAGGGGAATTGCATTTGCTGAAGTGAAATGGTTACAGAAGAATTATTCCAGCCACTATTAGTTTTGTAATTGGCATTTCCCCTTTTTCTGTGAGCTCTTAAATTCTTGTCCTGCTGCTGGGGTTCTGAGGCATGAGCCTTTCAGTGCTTGCTAGAAATCCTAAGTGGAGTTGTTTACCTCTGGTACCTGAGCTTTGTAGGCTGGGGTGGGCTTTGATTACTCCTTGCTGAAGCAGAGTGTTTCTGATTTTTGCCTTTTCTTTGCTGGCCACTTCAGCAACATCTCCTGGAGCGGTTCTTGAACCGGGCAGCGATTGCATTCCAAAACCTCTTCATGGCAGTGGAAGATCACTTTGAGCTCTGTCTGGCCAAGTGTAGGACTTCCTCACAGGTGAGGCACCAGCACATGTCCAGGGCCCAAAAAGTGCCCTTGGGAAATGGGGCTGAATCCTGTGAATGGCTGGTATGTCGTGTTTGTATTTTCATCAAAGCTGAAGCTATGGCTGAGAGCCAGTCTGAAGCAAAGCATGTATTTAGAGCAGGATGAGTTCCACACGCTCTTCAGAAAAGAGGGGCTTAACTAAAAAGAGACTGAGTTTAATGACCAGTGAATATCTCAGATGAGTTCTGGGGAAGATCTCATTAGGATGAAGACAGTGAGAGCTGTTCCCAGTGGCCTCAGAATGCTCTTTATCTAATGGTACAGCTGGAGACCAGCCACGTGCTGACAATCACCTGCACAGTAACTCAAAAACTATGTTGTAATTTCTTTGCTTATTGAGGACAGAGGTGAACCTCTGTTACCCATGTGATTTTATTATAAGTTTTGGTCTAAGCAAGCAGCGGCCCTTTTAGAAAGTGCTGTTGGCCATGTCCTGCAACTTCAGTATTTCACGTAGCAATAGGGATGGACTGCAGACAAAGGATAGAGTTCCAAATGTCTCCAAAGCTACTGGGATTTTTTACCCATAAAATCTGAACTCTACCTTTTGTCAAGAAAAATGCACACATCTCAAGTTGCAGCTTTATTGTGCTCTGCTTGCTTAGAACATTTGATGATACTGCCTAAACAGATCTAATTTTTTTAATGAGCTCTGTTCCCACCTACTTGGATAAAAACTTTTGGAAAGGAGGTTCTGGTTCATCATTGCAGTGTTGTAATACATCAGCTGGCAATGCAGAGTTAACTTTGACTCCAAAGGCACTCTGACGTGTAGAAGAATTTGGGATTTTTTTTTGCCTGTACATAAACTGTGCATTTTTTTTCCCTCAGTGAAGGGATGCCCTGTTTCGCTTTGTGTATATTGTCAAAACTTCTCCTCCTTTCCTGGCAGAGTGTGCAGCATGAGAACACCTACAGAGACCCAATTGCCAAATACTGCTATGGGGAGTATCCCCCAGAGCTCCTGCCTGTTTGAGAGCTGCAGGTCTGAGCAGCAGAAGGAAGGAACTGGAGCCTTGAATCCAAAAGAACAAGACAGCAGCTGTTGCTTTACCCAAGCCTTTGTGTAAAAAGCTTGCCTTGTATGTGGGGGCAAACCCAGATGTGAAGAGAGGAAGTAAGGATCTTCTTCAGGACTGAATCTTGCTTTCTTCAATTTATTGGGCACCTGCTTTGGAGTGCTGGTACTGTGCTACTGTGCCAGTGCATTCTTTGAATACTTCCTCTAAATTTCAGGAATCGTGGAGTCAATCTAGGCTATAGAACATAATGGGAAAAATATCTAATGTGGTTTTGCAGCTGCAAATGGAGGTTCAGTTGTGTCTGTAGTCCAGAGACTTTCCAGAGGGACAGTAGTAACTGGAGGACTTTTCCTTTCAGAGGGCAAAGCATGTCCGCTGTGCTTCTCTCTCTGGAACCCTTCTTGACATGCATGGTGCACACTACATATGTAATTATGAATTATTTATTCGTTTTATATGGGTCACTGGCTGAAAGTATGGATGCTTTGCATAGCTAGTTGTGGATGCCTTTCAGTCCCTGCTTTGCTGTGTCAGCTAGAAGGGATAATATTAGATCCTGACTAAAGTTGGTAGGATTTTTTTTCCTCCTTAGTTTAAAGGAATTGTATTGGGATTTGTCACTATAGTACTTATGTTCCTCTTAGTGAGTTTAAACCGTTCAGAACTCCAATGGAGTTGTTCTGCCACAGTCCTATAGCACAAGAGAAGAGCAGCGATCTGCCTAGGATGGGATGTTCATTGTCTCTAAACACTTTCCTTGTTACTCTGCAGCAGTTTCCTCAAAGAGGAGTCCAGTTTTGCGAGCAGCTCTCTGCTGTCCACTTGCTGACAGAGAGCAGGGAAGATTTGTTTGCTTGAACTTGTTCAGGCCTTGGTATTTCAAATGTACTTCACTCCTGGTTGTGCAGGAGGCCAAAGGGTGGAGCTGAGCTCTCCACAGCACCTTTCCCAGACCTGCCTGTGCCTTCCCACACTGCTCCAGTGAAGGAGGCAGGACGGGTCTGTCAGCCTGTTCCAGCTCCGTGGCGGTTCTGGCATATCCTGAAATGTTTCACATCTGCATCTCGGGCAGAATCTCCTTTTAGCCCTTGGAACCCCCTTGCACCAAATTCGATCTTCACCTTTGACAAACATAATAAACAGGACTCAGTTAAGAAGATACGAATTCATTATCCCGTGTTTGCTTTACACAGTACAGTGCCCAGCTCCTGCCACTATACCTCAGGCAACGGGGAAAGGAAGAGGGCAACCTGTGGCCGGGAGTTTAGGATAAAAGGTGGCTGCGTTCTTCGAAATCTCGACAGAGACCCCACGGGGGTATGGCATAGTGGACTTCTCTCCCTTTATTCGAATAAAGTTGCGGGACTCCTGTGTCTCCTTTGTGGACACTAGCTTTTCATAGTGCGGCTTTTCGCACATGCTGGTCACACGGGCAGGGCAGAGCAGGGCAGGACAGCGGCCCGACCCGACCGCCGCGGGGTCCTGGCGCCGACTGAGCTAACCCGGAAGTGACGCACTGGTGTTGTGTTCCCCTGAGCCAATGGTAGCACCGGACGCCCCTTACGTGACACCAGCGCCCGCCCTTGGGGTTGAACTCCCGCGGGGGCGCGCGCGCGGGGCTGAGCAGGCGCAGTGCGGCCATCCCGGCGTTTCCCAGTTCTGTGGGGAAATCCCCTCATCCTTCGTGACAAAACGTCCCCGCAGAGCCCCGCGGGCACGCGTGTCCCTGTCTCCGCGGCAGCCGGGCACAGCGGCTGCCGCAGGGGTGGGTGAGGGCTGCAGCCGGCCCAGAGCCGCGGCCGCTGCTGCCCGCCCTGGGGCCGGGGGCGCACGACAGGAGCCGCGGGGTGAGGTGAGGGTCGGCCTTTATTGCCTTTATTGCCTTTATTTGAGCCCTGCGGAAGCCTCAGCCGGGTCGCGGCCGCCTGGCGCCGGTGCTGGAGCAGCCCGGGAAGGCCAGCCCCGCTGGGCCGGCGCTCCCTGCGGGGCTCGGCAGTGCCCGGCGGGGACGCCTGCGGACACAGAGGAGATCGCTGCGCTGCCCCGCACGAAGCAGCTCTGCCGGGCCTGCTCAGGCGTGCAAAGATGGATTTTTCCCATCCCTCCCAGGCTGCTGCGCTCCCTGCTGAGAGAGGGACGCCGAGGAAAGTGCGGAAAGCTTCAGGTGCCCGTGCCTAGAGCCATTTGAGGGCAGTGCCAGGGAGCAGTAATAGCAGTGCCTAGAGCCATCTG